>CAEGAD010031556.1:0-97805 GCA_903067055.1 Poeciliopsis paucimaculata | reverse complement strand
GACTCCGGAAGCAGCTGACGGGTACCGGCGGGCGAAGCGGCATGCGGCTCGGGTGGTTGCTGAGGCAAAAACTCGGGTGTGGGAGGAGTTCAGAGAGGCCATGGAAAAAGACTTCCGCATGGCTTCGAGGCGATTCTGGTCCACCACCCGGCATCTCAGGAGGAGAAAGCAGTGCAGCACCAACACTGTTTATAGTGGGGATGGTGTGCTGTTGACCTCGACTTGAGACGTTGTGGGCCAGTGGGTGGAATACTTCGTAGACCTCCTCAATCCCACCGACATGCCTTCCATTGAGGAAGCTGAACCTGGGCACTCTGGGTCGGGCTCTCCAATCTCTGGGGACGAGGTCGCCGAGGTTAAGAAGCTCCTCGGTGGCAGGGCCCCGGGGGTGGATGAGATTCGCCCGGAGTTCCTTAAGGCTCTGGATGTTGTAGGTTGTGTTGGCTGACACGACTGCAATATCGCATGGACATTGGGGTCAGTACCCCTGGATTGGCAGACTGGGTTAGTGGTCCCCCTGTTCAAAAAGGGGACCGGGGGCGTGTTCCAATTATAGAGGGATCACACTCTTAAGCCTCCCTGGCAAGGTCTATTCGGGGGTCCTGGAGAGGAGGGTCCGTCGGCTAGTCGAACCTCGGATTCAGGAAGAGCAGTGTGGTTTTCGTCCTGGTCGTGGAACACTGGACCAGCTCTACACCCTCAGCAGGGTCCTGGAGGGTGCATGGGAGTTCGCCCAACCGGTCCACATGTGTTTTGTGGACTTGGAGAAGGCGTTCGACCGTGTCCCTCATGGATCCCTGTGGGGGGTTCTCCGGGAGTATGGGATACTGGGCCCTTTGATATGGGCTGTCAGGTCCCTGTATGACCGGTGTCAGAGTCTGGTCAGCATTGCCGGCAATAAGTCGGGCTCGTTTCCGGTGAGGTTTGGACTCCGCCAGGGCTGCCCTTTGTCACCAATTCTGTTCATTACTTTTATGGACAGAATTTCTAGGCGCAGCCGAGGTGTTGAGGGGATCTGTTTTTGTGGCCTCAGGATCACATCTCTGCTTTTTGCGAATGATGTGGTCCTGTTGGCTTCATCAGGATGTGATCTGCAGCTCTCGCTGGAGCGGTTTGCAGCCGAGTGTGAAGCGGCCGGGATGAGGATCAGTGCCTCCAAATCCGAGGCCATGGTCTTGAGCCGGAAAAGGGTAGAGTGCTTTCTCCGGGTCGGGGAGGGAGTCCTGCCTCAAGTGGAGGAGTTCAAGTATCTCGGGATCTTGTTCACGAACGAGGGAAGAAGGGAGCAGGAGATCGACAGGCGGATTGGTCTGCTGTGAAGCGGGCGCTGTACCGGTCCGTTGTGGTGAAGAGAGAGCTGAGCCAAACAGCGACGCTCTCGATTTACCAGTCAATCTATGTTCCTACCCTCATCTATGGTCATGAGCTTTGGGTCATGACTGAAAGAACGAGATCTCGGATACAAGCGGCCGAAATGGGTTTTCTCCGTAGGGTGGCTGGGCTCTCCCTTAGAGATTGGGTGAGAAGCTCAGTCATTTGGGAGGGACTCAGAGTAGAGCCGCTGCTCCTTCACGTCGAGAGGAGCCAGTTGAGGTGGCTCAGGATGTCCAGGAGGCATCCTGATCAGGATGCCTCCTGGACGCCTCCCTGGTGAGGTGTTTCGGGCACGACCCACCGGGCGGAGGCCCCGGGGAAGACTCAGGACACGCTGGAGGGACTATGTCTCCCGGCTGGCCTGGGAACGCCTTAGGATTCCCCCGGAGGAGCTGGAAGAAGTGGCCGGGGAGAGGGAGGTCTGGGTGGAATTTTATTAGGGTTTTTTTGCAGCTACAGTAGTTATCAAGTGTCTCTGTATGTGATGTATGTTCCTAACAATTCAAATATGCTCGGAACCAAGTGATGCTAGAAAACAATCTTCAACTTTCTACTAAAGGATCAGTGGAAAAAAACCAGCAAAATCTGAATTTTGATTTTAATCTCAAGTAGGGCTGAAACGATTCCTCGAATGATTCAAGTACCTCGATTTTTCGTTGCTCCCCCCGGTCGTCCCCTGGTTCGTCCCCTGGTCTACTGGTCGTCTTTCCCCACCGGCCTTAAGTTCGTCTGTCCCCTGGTCCATTTCCTCCTTTCCACCCCCATCTTAGGTTCGTTTGCTCGCCTGCCCCACGCCCCACTCCAGGCGGCATTTCCCGTATTCTAAAACCTAAAGCTTGACAGGTAAGGGGCAAGGTGAGAATTCATCTCTTAAATTGACTGAAGATAATAAATACATAAACTAAAAGCTGGATTTTAGACATTTTCTATAAGCGTATTTGTGAGCCTGCCTCTTTATTATTAAATGGAATAGAATTTCAGATCTTTGTATAACTTTTTTCAGGTTAACTTAGAAAGTGAGCTATTATTGTTACAGGTTAGTTTTCTAAACTACAGAAAAGTAACTGTAAGGGATGCTCAAAAATGAAAAACTGGACTGATATTGATATCCGATAGTAACATCGCTAGATTTACCAATATTTTATTTTACAATTTTCTTTTTATTTGATTAATCATAAGAATAATTGATAGATTACTCGATTGCTAAAATATTTGTTTAAACAACCCTCATCTCAAGATTGGGCCTTTTTCCCCTCAGAATATTTAGGATAATCTCAAAATTCTGACTTTTGTTCTCAGAATTTTGACTTTTATCTTCTGAGATCAAAACTCAAAATTGAGAAAAGTCAGAATCCTAAAGCAAAACGGAATTCTAAGTAATCTAAAAATTTGGCCCCATTTTTCTCAGAATTTTGACTTTTTTCTCAACATTTAGATTTTATCTAGTGAATTGTGAGGAAGTCTGTAATCTTCTGAGATCAAAATTGAATTCTTAAAAAACCTAATTCTGACTTTCTCAGAATTTTAATGGTAATATGTTATTTGACATGGCGTGCATAAGGCTGGCATGATACTATTACAAACATGACATAACATCTCATGAACATGAAGGAGTCTTTCTGAATGTCTGACTGTTGTCATGAAGTGTCATTTGGTAAATAATGACACTTTTAATGGAAAGTTGCTCTAAAGGTTGAATTGAAAGTCCATTAAAAGTGCCAACTTTGCGTTAAATTGTCATTATTTACAAAATCATGAAAACACTTCATGACAACAGTCAAACATTCATAAAGACTCCTTCATGTTCATGATCGTTGTAATGTCATGTTTATGACAGTGACGTCAGTCTTAGGCACACCCGTCAAATAAAGTGTTAGCATTTTAACTTTAATCTTCTAAGATCAAAACTCAGAATGAAAAAGAAACTCAGAATTCTGACTGATCTCAAAATTCATACTTTTTCTCAGAATTTTGACTTTTCATCTCAGAAGAGAAAAGTCAGAACTCTGAAGAAAATTCTGCACCTGCTCCATGATGGCATCACTGTTGCTTTGAAGCAAGAAGGTTGTGGTTGTCGAATCCTGTCTTGGGGTTTGCAGGTTCTCCTGTTTGCTCTGCTGGTCTCTCTAAAGAATGTGTGGCTGTTTGCTTTGTGTGTCTTGCTGCAAGAATGAGAGGGTCTGGACATGAAATGGATGGAAAAACAGTTCACTACGTAATCTCCATTAAAAAATAAATGCATAAATTTGAATAATAATAACTCCACAGCATGCTGCCATCTCCACTATGTTTCATTTAAAATATAATGTTCTTTAATGTGCACATTTCCTCTATCATAGAAGCAAAAAGGCTTGGATTCTTTCTTCATAAGAAAAGGCTTGTTACCAAACGATGCAAAAATTCTCTGCAATTCTTTTCTACCTCTTTTCTGACTGATACCTTTGTTTACTGGTAACAACTCAGGACAGTGTATTAGATACACTAAAGTATATAATATGTCAAATTAAGGTTGAACATTTTGAAATCTTTTTTTAATATTGTATTCTTTTTACATTGCAAAATTCTGGCATTTTAATTGGGATGTAAAGAGTTTTGAGAGATTTTGAGTAAATGTTTTTGGATATAATTTCAACCATTGTGACTGCAGTGTTTTCTCTTGGATCAAAATTAAATTGATGTAAATCAGCGTCTAATATCTCCATATGATTGCAACAAATTAAAATAAAATATTCTTAAATTCAAAAACTAGCACATGCAACTTTGATTCAGTTTTGCTAGAAACCAAGTTGCCTTTTTGTTCATTAAATTTAGATTTTTTGTAAATTCTTCCTCAACATTTTGAACTTACTATTTAAACAAACAAACAAACAAACAAACAAACAAAAAACACACACACAAATATAACTTTGTTTTTGTTGTTTCCTTGATTAGTTTCAGGTAGAGGATTTATTTTGGGTAAATGTGAAATAAATGTTACTTTTTTTTCAACATTCTAGGAGGAATTTCATAAATCTGTTAATCAGTCAGGACTGCACGTTTCACAGAGAATCAGCTGCATTTACAAAAAAATTCAGGTCATTTGGATCAAGCTCACGTGTAACTTGTACTTTCACAAACAAAGAAAGCTTTAACACAAAGGCGTCACTTTGCTACAGGGAGAGTAATTGCCCCAGTTAATTATGACAGAATGAACTCAAGACTGAGGCCCTTTTATTTAGTTGCAGTGCAAAGTAATTACAATAAATCCATTTAATTAGTCAGAAATAAGAGTAATATTGCATTTTATTTTATTATCTGGTAAGAGCTAAAAGACCATTTTCAAATAAAATTAAGTAAATTTCTCTTATAGGAAAGAGGCCAGCCTTTATTAATCATGATTAATCGATTATTAAAATAATCTTTATGTAATTTAATAATCAGTTAATCATTAACTGGAGTATATAAACTTTAAAAATGTCAACAACATTGTCAGTGCAGTGATTAAACCAAAACTGTAAAATATACAAATATTTTGCATTTCAGATGTAAACATGTTCCACCCAAAACTCCTTAAGTGGCATTTTTAGCTTCACCTGGTTCAAATTCTGTAAAAACAATAAAAAAATCTCCTACTGAGCGAGTTTTTTAAATCTCAAAACTAATCAAGAAATCCACAGAAACAAGATTTTGTGATTTTTTTTTTTGTTCAAATAGCAGGTGAAAAGCTAATTTTGAGGTATTTTCATAAAAGTTCAAATTGAATGAAGAAAAACCTGATATGGTTCCTAGCAAAACTGGATCTGCATCAAAGTTGCAACTGCTGCAATGTTGGTTTTTGCTACCCAATTATTAATCCAAGAAACAATTACCAGATTATAATTGACAGTATTTATTTTAGCTGCAGATGCATCTTTTGCTACAAATGATCAGCTCTACACTATAATAAATTTAATGTTTAAATGTTTCCTTTTTGATCTTTAAGGATTTGATTTATTTTCTTAATTGCATCTCTTCTTGCATTTCTACTATTTTGTTAGTTTCACTGGCAGATTATTTTGCTTATAACATGTGAAAAATATATTTTTTCTGAGTGAAATAATCTGCCAAATAAACTAGTATTTTCTCAACATATTAAGGAATTATTTTTCTAAAAAAAAAATGCTCCTATTTATTGCTGAAAAATTACTTGTAAGTTTTGTCTTGCAAGATATAAACCTAAGATAGTATGTAGTCAATTCATCATTGCAATATCTTTCCACCAAAGCACGAACACTTTATAATAATAATCATTTCTAAACTACTTCTGGAACGAAATGACTTATTTTAAACTGTCCTGAATGTAAAAACTTGAAAAACTGAGATGTTTGGTTTGAAAAAGTAAAACGTTTTCTGTAAACATTTAAGTCGAGGCGCATTTTTGCATTTCCGGATAACAGAATTGAGCGTTGTGATTAATCATGATTACTCACTGCGCTAAACTATGATTAGCCAAATTAAGTCTTTTAATTGATAGTCACTGGCCTGAAACGATTCCTTGAATAATCTGAGTCTCACTTCCGCCTCTGAGTTGTGGCGAAAGCGAAATGTAGGGTCAGGGTTAGGGCATGACGTCCAATTTTCAAGTTCAGCCCGCTGGGATTTTATTGATTGATGATAATTCCCGGGTTTTTATCATTTTTGGGGGACCAACAAGCATCCTTAAAATGTTGATGCTTACAGTGTAGCTAAATGTAACTTTATGGACGAATAAATTTCATATGATTCCGGTCTGAACAAACAGGTGGAGGAGCGCATCGTGGCGGTACATGGCTGGTAGATTTGTTTCTGAGTGTGACGAACGAAGGTCCCATAAATATTGCTCCCCCCGTTGTTACGTATGTTCTCTGGTCTATTTCCTCCTCTCCACCTCCATCTTACGTTCGTTCGCCCCCGATAGTGTAAAAACCTTTGTACACTTGAACTAAGACAAAACTAACATAAGTAAATTTTCAGCTAGATATAGGAGCTTGTTTTCAGTCAATAATCCCTCAATATTGATGAAAATGTCCAGTTCTATTGGCAGATATATTTGCACTAATGACATGGGGAAAATGTCTTAATAATAAAATCATCATTTCAAGAAAATATTGACTTAAAACAAAACTACATAGGCCTATGCTGAAAAGTTAGTTTTATCTTATTTCAAGTGTACCAAGATATTTGCTCTCGAAACTCGACCAAAAATACTTGGTGAGATTTTGTGTTTTTGCAGTGAAAAGCAAATTGTAAGTCACTGCTCCTGAAATAAAACAAAACCATGACATTTGCACTAGAATCGAAACAAAAATACTTGGTTAAGTTTTGCACTGTGAAGAGATTGTTTATCCCACTTCTGAAGGAAAATTATGCAGAAGTGGCTGATAATGAAGTTGTACTATCTCTGCTTAAAAAAAGGAAAAAAAGAGGCAACCCTGTGATTCACCTCTGAAGGGTTTAGTTAACCATCAACCGAGGAGTCACTCCACCTCTCCAATGGTTGGCAGTACGGCAGGACTGCTCTCAGTCACTGCTCTGCGTTCTGACAGCGGCGGGTCTTCATCACGCCAAGCCAGGACTAAGACCGGTTCTGTTTCTAGGCGGGGCTAGACCTAAAGCCACCAAGGGAGGGGGCAAAATTAGAGGTGTGAGAAAAGAAAGGAGGAGGGGGGCATTAGTTTCTTGGACAAGTCTTTCTGCCCCACTGTCAGGTAGTTGAGACTTCCTTTGCCCAAACCGGTGGTAGACATGGACATGGCAGACTACAGCGAGGCTCTGGACCCGGCCTACACCACGCTGGAGTTCGAAAACATGCAAGTGCTCCCCTTGGGTGCAGGTGAGTCTCATATATGCAGCTCTGGCATTGAACTTTGAAACTTTTACTGATTTAAAACTTTGTTCAGAGGCGAGTTTTGGCAGGAGGTGATAATGCGGGGTCATTTGTCCATCTGCCCCCTACGCTCGCATGGGATGACCCTGTTGCAGCGGTGCTCTTTTATCACCTCGGGGTGCGATAGTAAAACGTTAAGAGCTTTGCTTTTATGAGATCGCCATACTCCTAAAGCACACGGAGATCAGGGCTATGCGAGCGGCTCTGACCTGTTCCAGCTTGCACCGTGACTTGGTGTGACTCCCGTAACGTCGGATTGATATTCACCCTGAGATGAAGCAGTAGCCGGAGTATCATGATCGCCCTTCTCTTGTTACAAACTGTCTGTTCCCACACTGTTGAAGCTGGAGAGAAAGGGATGAAGTTCTTCCATTCGTCCTTAAACTGACACGGACCTATTTGTACAGGCAGTCTCCCATGACAACAGGCTTGGATCCTGATTCCAAAATTTCCAAAGAGAGTTAAAGACAAGAAACTGAAATCAATAGGGCAACTTTTTATGAAAATGTTTTTCTCTGCACCAAAGATTTCAACATAGCTTCTCACTGATTGATTTCGCCTCATGACTGTGACTGTAGCTAAAGAGAAAACTGTCTCCAGTGATTATCTCCTCAGAGGAAATCAAACCAACATCAATTATCTTCTGTTGACTAACTGAATCACTCGGGAAGGTAAAACACTCCCAGGCGCTCTGGATTGTTGTTTTTGATTAGAAACTGTGGAGCCAATGGTTTTTTTTTTTTTGTCTTGCCTTTCATGACTTTTAACAAACAATGGTGATCAAACAATGCAAACAAGACAAAATCCTACCAAGTATTTTTGGTCTAGTTTCTGATGTAAACATCTTGGTACACTTGAAATAAGAGAAAAAATAGAAATGGGCGCTTGTTTTACGTCAATAACTCATTAATATTGATGAAGTATAATTCCTTAATGAACTTCTAAGGCATTATAACAAATTACTTACCTAAAACAAGCGCCTATATCTGGCAAAAAGCTACTTTTCGGCTAGTTTTGTCTTATTTCAAGTGTACTGCACCAGAAACTACACAAAAAATACTTGGTAAGATTTGTTGTTTTTGCAGCAAACATATTTCCACAGGCCTTTGGCATCAGGTCACCCTGTTACAGTATATGTCCAAAAAATGATGACGCAAGTTTTCTGTCCGTCTTAGATTCCTCACCGGCTGAAAGCGCCAACATGAACGCCACGGGCCACCTGGCAGCAGGCAGCTTGTGCGCCATATGTGGTGACAGAGCGACAGGGAAGCACTACGGGGCGTCCAGCTGCGATGGCTGCAAGGGCTTCTTCAGGCGCAGCGTCCGCAAGAACCACATGTACTCATGCAGGTGAGAATGGTGAAAATGGAGAAACATTAATGTTGTGTTTGAAACTCAGGCTTCACTAGCAAAACCCAAACAAATATCTGTTTTACAGGTTTAACAGACAGTGCATTGTAGACAAAGACAAGAGAAACCAATGCAGATACTGCAGACTGAAGAAATGCTTCAGAGCTGGCATGAAGAAGGAAGGTATGAACGCTTAAAAACATCCCGCAGATGACTAAATCTTCCGTCTCATCAAACAGAAGCAAATCCAAAGCAAAATTTCCATCAGAATCAGCAAATCAGAGCCGACTCTGCAGAATTGATCCGACTCGTCTCTGGGTGTTGCAACACCCAAGAGAGTACGGATTTGTTAATGTTCACTCTGCAGAGCAGTGGAGTCTCCGACCAGCTTATGCTGAGCAAACATTTCCAGGCAATAATGGCCATATACTGATAAACATAATAACCTACGAAGACTCATTTTTCTTTGCAGTGTCTCCACATTCAGCCTTAGAGAAAAAAAAACAAACCGACACTTCCATTTTTTTCTGCCAGTTTTAACTCAACCTGAGTGCAAAAAAGGAAAATCAGTTTTAAACAGGATCTTGTGCTTAAAGAAGACCACATATTCACCAATTCCAGATTACACAGCAAAAACACAAAATCTTCCCAAGCATATCCTAGTAGTCTAGTTTCTAGTGCAAATATCTTCAAAAAGACCAAACTAACTGATAAGCAACTTTTTAACAAGATATAGGTGCTTGTTTTAAGTCAAGACTTTATTGACTTAAGGAACTATTGTCAATATTTCACTTATAACAAGACATTTTGGTCATGTGTCAGAAGTCAAATGACCTGCCAATGTAACCAGTATTTATTTGTCAATATCAAGGAATTATTGACATTTAAACAAGCTTCCATATTTTGCTGAAAAGTTACTTGCAAAGGTCGTTTTATTTTATTTCAAATGTGCTAGTTGCACTAGAAACTAGACTGAAAATATTTGGAAAGATTTAGTGTTTTTTGTGAAGCGCTTTATAGTTTCTTTCATTTTCAGTGAAGACTTTAAAAAACACCCAGCACTGAAGCTGCACTGCTCAGGGTGTGAAAAGACAAACAAGAGAATTGACAGCACCAGTTTTATTGTCCATTACCTCTGGCTTTGATACTAAACTCCACTAAACAGAGTGAACTGATCCAATACTTTTCTAGCCACACTGACACCTCAAAGCACTTTGAGCCACATTACTTCACCAATGTGAGTCTGAAATTAAACCAACAACTTTTAGATGAGTCACAGCCTTCATAATCTGGTGAAAATCCCAGAAACTTGTAGGTTTTTTTTTTTAGCCTTTTCACTCAGAGTCCCTCAGGGCTCTAGTTTAAGACATCTCTCTTAGCCGTACACTGCAAAAACACAGAATCTTACCAAGTATTGTTGTCTACATTCTAGTAAAAACATCTTTGTACACTTTAAATAAGACAAAATTAACTTACAAGTAACTTTTCAGCAAGAATATTGTTTCAAGTCAATAATTCCTCAATATTGATAAAGTATTACTTTAACTGTAAAAAATTATTTCGCTTAACATTGAAAACATTGCTTGTTATTGAAAACATTGCCTGTGCAACTAGTACTTTTTAATCAAGATAAAGAAATTATTGACCTAATAAAGCTCCTGCATCTACCAAGATGTTTGCACTAGAAACAAGACAAAGAATATTTGGTAAGATTCTGTTTCTACAGTGTCCATTAATACCTATTAGGCTATATTATTGTAAATAAATTAACTAGACACAAGAAAGCCAGCTGTATGTTTCTGTAGGAACTTCACATTACACCATTTTCAAAACTACGGCATGGTTTGTCGGATATTTAGAAATGGCTAAATGTTGGTTTCTTTCAGTTATCGCCTGAAAAGTCGGAATATGACCTTTCACCCAATTAACTTCAGCTGATGAACGTAGGCGTCAAATTTGGCTGATTTTTTTACTTGTTTGGTGTACAACTCTGACTTAGAAGCAATTGATGACACTTTTATTTTTACCTATTTACAGTTTTGCTATCTGTCTTAACAAAAAGCACCTAAAGACTCCAAAATTATGAGGAAACATCACTTCGGTATTATCTCTAGCTTTTTTCTAGTTACTGTCAGAGTTCATCTTAAAATCTTGACATATGGTCAAGCTTCTGTAATTCATTAAGTCTTTAAAATAATGCAGACAGGGCTGAAAAATCAATTATTGAAATAATTGTCAACTAATTACTTAATTGATCAATTAACTGAAATATACACTCTATAAAAGTTCAATTTGAGCAGTAATTAAGCCAAAACTGCACAACATGTATAAACATACATTTTGCATTTAAGATAAAACACCTTTGTGTGTAAATAGGTTTTAACTAAATCTTCTCAAGTGGCATTTTAATTTAGCTTCACCCAGTTCAGATTCACTAAAGGAATGCTATGTAAGCCGATTCATCGTCAGAATAATAGATTTCTAAATTGGTTGCAGCCTAAATACAACATAGGTCCTATAAGTCCAAAGGACCATTTTGCACTGGCAGATTATTCCACAAGACATTTTCCCACTTTATAAATTAAATAATCTGCAGTGGAACTAGTACTTTGTTACAGAATTATTTACCTAAAACAAACCCCCACTGAAAAGTCGGTTTCGACTTATTTCAAGCGTACTGTTACAACTGGCTCAAGGTCATAACAAAAATGGGAGACCACGCAATGGTTAAAGTGCATAAGAAGGAATAATTATTAACAAAACCAAAAATGGATTGTGGATGTCAGTATCAGTGGTGTAATGCAAATGCTTGGATGTGGTGTATGAGTGCATATGGAAGTGTTGAAGTGCAAAAACAAAGACAAACTCAAATGTGCAAAAGGAAGGGAGTTGAGGCCGACAGCAGAGACCCACCAGCATCAAGCGGCAGAGTGGATGCCAAAGGCGACCCAGAAAGTGGAGACAGCCAGGCTTAAATACTCTGCTCTGTGGACCAGCAACACCTGCAAAGGGGAGGAGCACAAAGACAGACAAAAGCACCTGCAACCCAGCCCAAAAGGCCCAGGGCCGTAACAGTACCAATATATTTGCTCTAGAAACTAGACAAAAATGCTTAGATTTTGTGTTCTTTTGCAGTGCATCTACAAACCCAAAGCACTCTGTTCTATTTTAACCGTACAAATCTGTGATTTCCTTTAGCTGTACAGAACGAGAGAGACCGAATCAGCACCAGGCGGTCCAGCTACGAAGACAGCAGTCTCCCGTCTATCAACGCACTCATCCAGGCAGACGTTCTATCAAGACAGGTAACTCCCAGCATAAGCCCAACAGCTGGCTGTTAATGACCATTAGTGACGGATCTGTGCGTCTCTATGAAGATCACGTCGCCTGCACCCATACTGAACGGCGACATCAGGACCAAAAAGATCGCCACCATCACGGACGTCTGTGAGTCCATGAAGCAGCAGCTGCTGGTTCTGGTGGAGTGGGCCAAGTATATCCCAGCTTTCTGCGACCTTCCCCTGGACGACCAGGTGAGGCTCATTCACAAGTAGAGTTGAGCCAGTCTGGTCACTTATCAACCAGTCAGCTCACATCTACGACATGGGAGACTTTTCTATTAGCTGTAATCTCTTCTTCCTCAATAAAACCCCAGTTAGTGCACTGCAAAAACATGAAGTCTTAGCAAGAATTTTGGATCTAGTTTCTAGTGGGAATATCTGTAAGGGCATATTAGGACCATTGAAGATGGACAAAAAGGAGTAGTACATTTCCACCAAGAAACTTAAAGGTTAATCTCAGAAATTTTCTAGAAAAACATAGAAATTTCAGACCTCCACAAGTCAACAAATGTGAGATTAAGTTCAGAATTTTAGTTTTTCTTCTAAATTTATATATATATATATATATATATATATTAGAAAAGTTGAAAAATTTGCTAAAAAAATATGATTTGAGAGTAATCTCAGATTTTATCAAGAAAATATTTGAAAGTTTGAGATCAAAAAGTTAAAAGTTTGCAACAAAAAACTCCCAACTGTCTTGTGTTTAATCTAGAAAGTATCTGAGTTTAATCTAGAAAAATTTCAGTGTTTTGGCAAAAATTTACTCCATTTGCAATGGCACTTGCATTCAATTGTAAATATGTAAATAGCAACTTTTCAGCAAGATACAGATTATTTTCAGTAAATAATTCCTGAAAAGTACTATTTCCACAGGCAGATTGTTTCACTTATAACAAGACATTTGTCCCATATTATAAATTAAATAATAATGGAATGAGTCATTTTTTTTATCAATATAAAGGAATTACTAACGTAAAACAAGCTCCTATATCTTGCTGGAAAGCTTCTTCCAAGTTAGTTTCGTCTTATTTAAAGTGTACCAAGATACTTGCTCTAAACACTAGACAATAATAGTTGGTAAGATTTTGTTTTTACAATGCACTAACTGGGGATTTTATGGAGGAAGAACAGATTACAAGTCAATATAAGGCCCCTGCAGATGTAAGCCAACTGGTTGATAAACTTAAGAAATTATTTACTCAAAACAATGCCTATATCTTGCTTAAAACCTACTTTCAAATTAGTTGTCTTATTCCAAGTCTACCAAGATATTTGCAGGAGAAACTAGACCCAAAATACTTGATTCTGTGTTTTATCAGTGTGGGAAAAAGGAGCACAAGACAAATCTCAAAGAAAAAGCAAACATCCTCTCAACAAAACTCTTCAACTTTTCAACCAGAATAGTTAATGTGTTTTAATCCCCAGTTAGAATATGATGACTTTGGTTTTTAAAGTCACATCCCTCCTCCAAAAACGTCCACAATCATTAACAGTGTGATCACCGGGTCTTAGTAACTGATTTGCTGATGGAGGGTGGATGGTGAGAGGATGGGTCTGTTTTGTTGTTTTTTTGCGCTCATGTGAGAGACCTTTAGGAACGGATGCATTCCTAAAACCTCCAGAAACACCGTTAACTGATTTAACTTAACCTTATTCTAGGTGGCGCTGCTGCGAGCTCATGCAGGAGAGCATCTGTTGCTTGGTGCAGCCAAGAGGTCCATGCTCTACAAAGACATCCTCTTATTAGGTAAAACAGGCACAAGTCATAATGTTGTATCCTCAGTAGGTTGTGGAATTTGATGAAAATGTGCTTTATTTGCAGGAAATGATCACATTATTCCCAGAAACTGTCCAGAGTTGGAGGTGGGAAGGGTAGCAGTGAGGATCCTGGATGAGCTGGTGCTTCCCTTTCAAGAGCTCCAGATAGACGACAACGAATACGCCTGCCTGAAGGCCATCGTTTTCTTCGATCCAGGTGTGTCTGGATTTTCAAAATCCTCTTTGAATTCAAACAGGCACACTGCAAAAACACAAAGTCTTACCAAGTATTTCTGTTTGGGTTTTAGTGCAAATATCTTAGTGCACTTGGAATACAACAAAACTAACTCAAGTACCTTTTCAGAAAAATATGGGAGCTTGATTTAATTTAGTAATTCTTGAATGTTGATGAAAAAGTACATGTTGGAGTGACAGACTATTTTAGATAAAACCTGGGAAAATGTCTTAATCTGTGAGTAGAAGTAGAATATTATCAATACTGAAAACTTATTGAGTTAAAACAAGCTCCTGTTTCTATGTTTAGGTAAAAAATGTCTTAATATCAATGAAAAAGATACAAGTTGTACTGGCAGTTTATTACACTTTAACAAGACAGTTTTCCTATATTGCAAGTGTAGTAATTTTTAATCAATATTGAGAAATTATTAACTCAAAACAAGCTCCAACATCTTGCTGAAACATTACTTTTAAGTTAGTTTTGTCCTATTTTAAGCATTAGACATTTTCACTAGGAACTAGACCAGATATAATGCAAAAACACAAAATCATACAAAGTAGTTTTGGTCTAGTTTCAAGTGTAAATATCTTTGTACACTTGAAATAGGTAAAAACTAATTTATAAGTAACTTTGCAGCAAGATATAGGAACTTCATTGAGATAATTCCTCAATCTTAAAAAAATAAATACTTGTTCCACTTGCAAATTATTTCACTTATAACATCTCTTGGTATAAGTGAAATAATCTGTAAGGAGAACTAATACTTTATCATTATTAAGATTTTTTTTAAACTTTTCTACCTAAAACAAGTTCCTATATCTTGCTGAAACATAGATTGTAAGTTAGATTTATCTTATTTAATATAAAATATTTGCCCTAGAAATTACATTTAAAGAAAAATCCTTAAGATTTTGGTATTTATGCATGAACTCGGCATTCATCTACACGGAGATGCAGCTCTAAACTTCCTGTTTTTGTTTTACTCTTTGTCCTCAGATGCAAAAGGCCTGAGTGACCCGGGGAAGATCAAGCGGATGCGGTACCAGGTCCAGGTCAGCCTGGAGGACTACATCAACGACCGGCAGTACGACTCCCGGGGCCGCTTCGGGGAACTCCTCCTGCTGCTGCCGACGCTACAGAGCATCACCTGGCAGATGATCGAGCAGATCCAGTTTGTAAAACTCTTCGGCATGGCCAAGATCGACAATCTGCTGCAAGAAATGCTTCTCGGAGGTCAGAACTCTTTAAAAGTCTTTTGTCTGAAGAACAAATGCTTCTAAACTGCAGCAGCGCATTAGGCTTGTTGTAGATAAGAAAAATATGGGAGGAGTACATTTCCACCAAAAATCTCTGAAGTTTTCTAGAAGAAGTTTTCTGCAACCTCACTAATTTCTGATCTTGAAATGTCTAAAATGTCTGACTTTTCAAACTCAGAAATTTCCTTGTTTTTCCTAGAAAGTTTCAGATTAATCTTAAAATTTCTGATTATTCTATCAAATTTGTGATACTCAAATTTCTTTTAGAACATTTCTGAAATTAATCTCAAAGTTTCTGATTTCTTGTAGCAAATTTGACAATCAAGCTCAGATTTTATTATTATTATTATTTATTTTTTTTTTTTTAGAAAATTTCTCAGATTTACCTCAAAGTTTCCAAGTTTCATTCTAGGGAAGGTTTAACTTTTCAAACTCAGAAATGTCCAAGATTTTTTTGGAACAATTTTGAATAATATCAGTTAATTTACTCCTTCCCCCCTCCCCTTTCTATCTACAATGGCCCTGATATGTTGTTGTTGTACAAAGCAAACCTGGATTCTCTGAGTTTTGAAGCAAAATGTTTATTTCCTGCTAATTGTATGCTATTAATTTATCAATGTTGCAGTTTCTTCCCCCTCCCCAGATCACACTGTAATCTTATGTGTTTTATTAGATCGTTAATAAATGCCTTAAGAAGGCCTGTACTGTTCATTTCATCGGACTACTTGCTGCATAATGACTATAAATCTATTCAAATTCTCTGAGGTTCGGCTAACGAAGCTCCACATGCACCGCACTCTCTGCACCCTCATCTGGTCCAGGAGCATCTCAGTAGCAACATCATAGTAACCAGCAACATGCCAACGCCAATCCACAACGGTCAAATCTGTAAGTTCATAAAAATTAATTCAGGAATTGTAGCCTCTACCGAAATATGCATTCGCAATTGATATTACAACTTTAATATAAATGTTATTTGACCTTCCAGTGCATGACAATCACCATAAATATAAAACCAGAACCACAATACAAAGGGGTTGCCAAGTTCAGTCTCTGACAGATCAAATTAAACTATTTTGCAATGAAGAATATGGAAAAATCTCAGTGCTTAAATTTGTAAAGCTACTGGAGATATAGTTGCTGCTGTTGTTGAATGCCATAGTATTTTTTTAAAGTATACTTTAAAAAAATACAGAATGAGAAAATGTATATCCTTATCTCACTTCTTAATTATGCAGTACTTACTGCAGTTACATTGTGTTGAAATGTAAACTATTTTAAGTTGCATGAATGCTTTTGTAGCCATGGAACAAGATTAGGGCCACCCGGGAAAAAAATAATTTACTTTTTCTCAGAATTTTGATTTTAATCTCAGAATTTTGTCTTAAATCTTTTTAACTGTGACTTTAAGATTTAAAAGATTAAAGTCAAAATTCTGAGGGAAAAAGGTCCGAATTATGGGATTAAAGTCAGATTAGTGGCTCTAGTCCTCTTCCATATTAAGCAATCTGCCCTGAAGCAAGCATTTAAGGATTTTTACATGATTTTTCTTGGCTATGCAAGATCTACGTTAGTAATATAGAACCATTATAATATACAGAAATATTAAAATTCAGACACATTGCCACTTTCTTCTCACTCAGATGTGGAGCAGGAAGAAAACCAGGCTAATCTTTTAAATTCTCCACGGAAACTAATCTGGCTTATTTCATCCTTTCTTAGCATGTTTAATGCGCTGAGAAATTTCCACTTTCCGTGCAGTTCTGCCTCTAACCGTCTCTTTCGCATTTTACTTTCCAGCCACTCCTGAAACCCCGATCCCATCCCCGCCCACCGCCTCTGGATCAGAACATTACAAAATGCCCCAGGGCGTCATAGCAACGGTGCCCAAGCAGCCGACCTCCATCCCTCAGCCAACCATCACAAAGCAAGAGGCCATTTAACAAAAGCTTGAATCCTTCTCCTTTCTGTTTTTTTTATATTGTGAAAAGTTTATACAGTCTGCATTAATGTGCTGCCAAATTCAAAGTTGCTAAATAAATATAATGTAATTTCAAGCTCCTTATAAATAGCCTTCATGGACATATTTGTGTATAAAACTCAGCTGTGGTTGAGCTCCACGGCTCATAAATCTACCTGCATTGTAATTTTCCACTGCTGTAAATGTTCCTCGTTATCTGGTAACATTGCACGAAAACACCAAATCTCACCAAGTATTTTGACTATTTTAGTGCAAACATCTTATTATGCTTAAAAACTTACAAGTAATCTTTCAGGAGTTTGTTTTAAGTCAATTCCTAAGTATTGATGAAAAAGTATTAGTTCAACTAGCAGGTTTTTTTACTTCTGAAAATACATTTTTCAAGTAAAATAATATGCTAGTGAAACTGAATTTTCATCAGTATTAAGGAATTATTGATTTAAAACAAGCTTTTATATCTTGCTGAAAAGTTGCATTCAAGTTAGTACACTTGAAATAAAACAAAGCTAAGATATTTGCACTAGAAAACAAATCAGAAATACTGTGAGATTTGGTGTTTTTGCTGCTAATGATTTTCAAAATAGTAATCATGATAGTTCACTGCAAAAAAACAAAATCTTACCAAGTACTTTTGGTTTAATTTTTAGTACAAATATCTTAGCACACTTGAGACAAGATAACTTAGAAGTAACTTTTCAGCAAAATTTATTCTTCTAACTGATTATTTTATTTACAACAGAACATTGTTTCTGTGTTATGAGTGAAATAATCTGCTAGTGGAGCCAGTACTTTACATCAATATTCAAGAATTACTGAATCGAAACAAGTTCCTTTCAATACTTTTAGTCAGTTTTGTCTTATTTCAAGTGTACTAAGATATTTGAACTAAAAACTAACAAAAAACTTGGTAAGATTATGATTTTGCAGTGCAGCGAGGCTCACGTTTTATGCAGCAACATGATCATGCGAGTATTTTATGAATGTTACAACAAGCCTTATATTTTCATACATTCAATGTAGCATGGTTCTGTTTATTAGTGATAAATATGAACCTAGAAGCTAGACAGCCCTTTTAGGTTTCTTTAAAAATATTTTTTTTTTATTTATGCACTGCTACATGCATATTCACATGAGAGAAATCGAAAGAGGATTTTGTAAATTTAGACCCAACATGACCAAGCTTGGCACGCAGTTTCCCTACGATGTGTTGTGTTTGTTTTACAAAAAACAGAAAAAAAGTAAATATATATATATATATGTATTGTATTTTTGTTTAGTTTTTGTCATGGTTTAACTGATGAAATGTGCCTTGTAACCTGTACTGCCTTACAAACCAGGAAAGGTTTACCTTACAATGTGAAAATGACTGAATAAATCTTATCGTCTATTTTTACATCGCATTCCCTGCTGATTATTTTTATTTGCTGGGGTCATAAACGAAGCGTTTACTGAGGGGGGGGGCAGAATGGCTTCCAACGTGGCAGTCTTGCTTGGTCACTGATAAACAGATAGAGTGTCGTAAAATCATTACAGATAGCACCAACAGCAACTTCAAAGATAAATTTATACATGCCAGTAAGAAATAAAAAGCTAATCTGCTGAGGCTGTGTTCTGATTTTATATCTCCAAAATACAGCAAAGGCATAAAACTAACATGAAAACTAAAAACAGCTCTCCACTTTGCTGTAGATAGCATGCAAACAAGTCATTTCACATTTTTTGTCCTATATGCTAACAAGTTGTACAATTCAGGAGTTTCATCAGAAAATTGAAATAATCTAGTCTGTAGGTTCTGCATTATTTTAAAATAAAGTCTTATGTACTTTTTTAATTGGCTGTGATCAGTGATCACCAGTATGATAATATGGTGAGGTGGAACAACTTAAGCCAAGCCGTTGGCAAACATGACAAACCGACCAGTTTGGCTCATTTTCGTTTAGTATCTCGAGAAACAAATATCTTAGAACACTTGAAATAGAACAAAACTAACTCAGGTAACTTTTCAGGGAGAAAATTGTTTAAATGCAAAACTTATTGACTGTTGATCAAAACTAGTGCCACAGGCAAATTATAAAAATGTCAAGTTTAAAATACTCTCAAAAGTGAACACAAACCTGATAAGATGCCAAGTTTAAAGCAGTCATTTTTGTCGGAGAAGCAGCTGCTAACCGTCAACGTTTCCCAACGCCGACCAGTTCGGCTCATTACTGACAATACCGCAGTCTGACTGAATCAATCTCAGATATACAGTTTAGAGATTAAATACCTTCCTTCTGCAGACTCTTTGCTGTGGAGATAGAAAAGAAACCCAACTAAGAAAGAAGCTGCTGAGTGCAGGATGGGAGAGAGGAAATCCTCTTATTCTGGTTGTAACAGGAAGTAAAATACTGGTAAGTGAGTAAAATGTTATTTAAATCAAAAGGTAACCCTGTCACCATACCAGAGGCCTGCCAGGCTGATAAAACACTGGAGGAAACCCTGACTTCTGTCTATGTCTCTAGCTCTAAGAGGGAACTATCTATATTTCCAGGCAGTCTTTGGGCTCCTCTTGGTCTAGGAGCCGTTTGCCCCGGCAGACCGGGGATGAAGCCTCTGACGGCTCCTAGGATCTCTGGGACACTCAAATCCCTCCACCACGATAAGGTGGCAGCCCACGGAGGGGAAAAATAAATTCAGAAACAGTTTAACTGATCTGGAGAGAGGCCTGAATCTGACAGTAGTAAGTGATCTGAAATGGCTGCCTTCAATCAGCTTGATTCTGTTGACTTCCTGTTCCAATTCTTGCAGTCTCACATTGTATAATCTGAATTAGAAAGTTTTACTACATTTAGGGTCAAACTGGACAATAATTAAGAATACAGAACCTGTTTACATCAATGGATGTATTAGTATTAAACTGTTAACTTTTTGGTTTCTCTCTCATTTTTCTCTCCATAGAAGCTAAACCTGAAGTTATGATTGGTTGTGATTCCTTCCTGGAGGAGAGCATTGGCCGACTTGATGCTGCCATCACTTCCATAAACATACAAAATTCTCCTGGGTCTATTTCCCACCTCAGCTTATTATGATGAGCGCTAACCAATCACGGACACATTTCAGGTATGTCCGCAAAAGTCAGTCACTTAGGCTGAGCTTTCAGACGGATTTGGGATCATGGGAGATCAGAAAAGGGCATTATTTTAATCCGGGGTCCAGAATGGATGGATGCTTCATGTCTCCGTGAGGCATATTTAAACCAATATGCAAGACTCATTTTGGTTTAAAAAAAGCTCACGTCGAAACTGCGCCAAAAATTTCTTTCCAGCTTGGCGCATGCGCCTCACGCTCATTAAATGGCGCCATTTGGCTGCCAGATTTAACATCTTCAGGTTTAAACACCTGCCCAACTGCAACAACCAAAAATCTAAAACTCTAAAAAAAAAACATGCTACAAGGACTACAACATACAACAATAATAAATAACAATGAGCAGTGATAGTCATAAGGACATACACATATAGCTCTTTATTTACATATTTAGCCCCCCTTATCTGCTATAATCTGCAGGTAGAAGACGATGGGATGTTGAGGTAGTATAGTTAACTTTTAAATGCAATGAGATACGCTTTTAAATGGGCATAAAGCATAAAAATGTCTATGTGAGTTTGTTTCCGACAGACCCCGAACACATCACAGCAACAGACGCTGCGCTTTGGCGGAGCGTCACGTGATGCAAACGGACCAATGGGAGAACCCCGTTTACAAAACCCGGAAAAAAAGGATTTTGTACCGACAGGTCAGTTGTGATTTTTGACTTAGTTGCTGTTTTTCTTTTAAAAAAACGTCTTTACCTCCCTCTTGTTAATGTTTATATATTTTTCCCGGCGGAGCTTGTTAGGTAGACCACTGTCTCTTGCAAGAGGTAATTATTTGGCTCATTTTGGGTCAGAATGCATATTTCTTTTTGGCTGAACCAGATTCCGCCGTATAGGTTCCGTCCGTTTTGGGTTAGCAGAACAAGTACAATAATATTTGGATCATATTGTTACCTTAGAGGCTTTAAACAGTTTTGTGATCTCCGCAGTTTATAAATCAGCAGAGATGAAGTGGTTTCTATGCAATCATCGATGCACCTGAACGCACCATATTTAAATTTTTATGCCCATCATAGTGTCTTGTGATAAATAAATCACAAAGTGCTGTTTGTCTATGTGATATTAGAAAGAAATTACATATTTTCATTGCTAATTTAGCTGGATTGACTTAAAAAGATCTGCTTTACTATTTAACCAGTGGAAGTGTGCTACTTAGCTGGAAGTAGTTTGTCTTTGTGTTTTCACAGATATTTCCTTCATGTCTCTTTTTTTTTTTCCAGATTCTCTCAGTCAGTCCATGGCCCATCAGCATGAGTCCGTCAGCCTCAGTCCTCCCCAGGCGGACCGTGCAACAGCTGCAGGACACAGCTGGTTCCCTGGCCCACCTCCACCCATGTATTCCTGCACCTTGACCCCTGAACTGGTGGCCAAAGCACGGGAAGAGCTCCAGGAGAAGCCCGAATGGCGCCTACGAGATGTCCAAGCACTGAGAGACATGATTCTTAAGGTTTTCTTATTTTTAAGCTTTTATGATAATAAATACTGTAAACAAGTCAACTATTACAAAAACGGATCTGCACAGATTCATTTTTCCTACTATTTAGGTGTGATTATCTGGGCTTGTTTTTAAATCTTTAGTTCAGAACCACATTATTCTATTTAATAAACTGATTTTTGTCTTTTTCTTGTAAGCAGGTAAAGGTTTTCAATACCCTTTTGATCTCAGAGTATAAAGGGAGACCATTTCCGTTAAAGTAAAGCTTTGTTCAAACTCGTTCATGCAGTATAAACACATCTGCCAATTTATTTTGTGTTACTTCTGCTAAAGCTGATTTAATAAGCTGTTAAAAAGCAAGAGTGTGATTGACTTTTTCTGTGTGCTTCTGCTTCCTATTAATAGACCTATAATTAAAATGAGATCTTTATGTTTACCATTAAGAACATCCTAAAATAAGCAACTGCTTTGGGTGTTTTGGCCCTCCATCCACATGAAAACTCAATTTAACATCACTAAAAATTATTATTTATAAAAAATAAAAAAAAATGCAGTTTCAGCTTTTAGCTTTGTTTGGCATGTTTAAAACAACACTTAGGGGTAAGCTTGTCGCAATAAGCAGTTAATCGCATGACATTTTAAAACGAGATCAATATTTAACGTTATTTGCTGAACAATTTATCGTTCAGCAAAATCTTGAATTTTGTAGGTTCATTTGGATGAAATTGTTCTAACATTATTTACGATGTTATTTTTTATAAAATATGTGGTGGAGATATTCTTTTTATAAATACCCAGCAATGTGTGCAAGGCCTCAGAGTTGATATTTTGAAAATATAACAATGTATTACTTTTTCTTGGTAATACAAGAAAATTAATCTCATAAAAAAAATTCTTATGGAATTCATTCAAATCTGTGGCTGTAATGAGCCCAAATTTTGTAAAAATATCAAGAAGTAGGAATTATTTTTCCAATGCCTCTCAACTAAGCGCTTTTTATTTAGTGAATTTGTTTTCTTTGCAGGAACATCCCAATCTCAGAACCCGACTGGACGACGCCTTCCTCCTGCGCTTCCTGCGGGCCAGGAAGTTCGACTACGACCGCGCTCTGCAGCTGCTGCTCAATTACCACGCGGGCCGTAAAACCTGGCCGGAGGTCTTCCAGGACCTGAAGCCATCCACTGTCAAACATGTCCTGGACCTGGGCTTCCTCACGGTCCTGCCGAGGCCCGATCCCAACGGCAGATACATCCTCTTCCTCCGGCCAGGTCCGTCTCTTTATTTGCCTCGATGAAGTTATCAGCAGTTCTGCAACTAATAAGCAACTCTCATAACAGATTGTTAAGCAGAACTGCCTCTGTCCTCCTTGATAGTCCAGTAGACTTGGTTCTACTGGGAACCAATCACACTGCATTGTGTCAAACGACTCAAACTAATTGAAAAAAACGTTCACCTCTTCGCCTGTGAGTGGGATTCACCAAGAACTACTGAAGGAATCGATACAAAACCTCTGAAGAAGACCAGCGCAACTTCCTTCTTCACAGAATGTAAACAAAAATGGAGTAGAGTCAGATTTTATCAGTTGTTGGATTTCTCCATTGATTTCTCCAAGATTGATGCTTGATATACATGACTGGTTTGGACATCGCCTATTAGCCACTAATGCTAGCTACGCACTTCTGCAGGCGCCATTACTGAGTCATTGAGTCATGTCTGCAAAACCGAACTAGCGCAAAAATGGTCGTAGCGTTCTTTTTTCTTACCCGATTTCTACAAAATACAGCTTAAATTAAAGCTGAGAAAATTGCTAATGTTTTGAAATGTCTTGTCTCTGGATATGAATATGTAAATAGTTTTGTTTCTGTCAGTTCTTTCAACAAGCAAGCGAGAACTAAGCAATTTTCTCTTAGATTGGTCAATAATTGAATTGTACATTCTTTCTGATATAAAAATTAGTTTGTTAAAATTGAACAAACCATGGCTCCTATGCTTTATAAAATATTTAATCATATTTGATGATTGCTATATGAAGAGTCCAGTTTTATTAAAGGTTTAAAAATCACAGCGGCTGCAGTGCGCCACTGCAAAGAGAAAATATCGCCAATAAACAGACGTAAAACGACTTTAAACCTCTAATATTCAGCTTTTCCTGGCACACAACACCTTCACTGACCCACAGAACAGAGAGCAATATATTGACCAAAATACCCTGTACCAAAGTTAGCTTCCTGCTTTTGAAGCGGTCTCTGGTCCTCTTGCGTTCACACTGCATTGAAACCCCACCAGAATTCAACTGAACCAAGATTGAGGTATTTAGGCAGACCAGAGTTTTTTGGTCCAAATCAGAGTTTGATTGCGCTTTCACACCTCCCCAAACAAACTAGACCTTCTAAACAAACAAACAAACTGGAGTTGGATTAAAGCAGAATAAACAGGGCTAGTGAGAATGCACCCTTAAGAACATTTGCAATCCACAACCTTTATGTCATCAAATTTTGTCAATATGGATTTTCTCCCAGGAAAATGGAAGCCAAACGACTATCCGTTTGTGGACAACGTGCGGGCCCTTTATCTGACTCTGGAGAAGCTGATCCAGCCCGAGGAAACGCAGGTGAACGGGTTGGTCATCCTAGCCGACTACACTGGGGTGGGAATGTCGCAAGCCTCCAATCCAGGTCCCTTTCTTGCCAAAAAAATTGTGAGCATCCTCCAGGTGAGATACCGTAGAATATGATGCGTTTAATTTTGACGAAAGATGTTTTGAACGAGTTCTGATTGTGGTCTCTACTTTTAATCAACAGGATGGCTTTCCCATTAGAATCAAGGCCGTTAACATAATTAATGAGCCCCGGATTTTCAAAGGCATCTTCGCTATAATCAAGCCTTTCCTGAAGGAGAAGATGGCAGAGAGGGTAACCGTTGTCCTTCAGTTATCTTGAGCTCTTTTTCTGTTCTCTATAGCTATATAAATAAGTGTAGAGGGTTTTACTGGCTAGAACCCTCTATTTTAGTGTGAAACAACCTACAGCGGCTGCTTTTATGAGATAAAATAATGATTAGAGTCGGTGTAATCGTCTCCTCTGTCCCTCTGGGCAGTACGTCCTGCACGGCTCGGACATGCGCTCTCTGCACCGGAACATCCCGCCGTCGGTTCTGCCAGAGGAATACGGCGGCACCGCCGG
Organism: Poeciliopsis paucimaculata; assembly: GCA_903067055.1. Taxonomy (NCBI): domain Eukaryota; kingdom Metazoa; phylum Chordata; class Actinopteri; order Cyprinodontiformes; family Poeciliidae; genus Poeciliopsis; species Poeciliopsis paucimaculata. The sequence continues at coordinate 72,869 of CAEGAD010031556.1, read as the reverse complement.
CCGGCTGGACATGAGCGCCTGGTCGAGGCTGCTGCTGGACTGCGAGGAGGAGTTTGTGGTGGAGTTCTGCCAGCCGGATCCACTAGAGGGCGTGGTGCTCCCAGACTCCATGCTGTGTGAAGGGGAGCAGGCAGGAGGGCGGGAGGAAGACGGCTTCAGGGCGTTGCGCTCTCAACTTTATTACTGCTACTGACGCTCACACAGCCACAGGACTTCTTCTGTTTCATCTGAAACATGAGCGGAAACTTTTATAGGGCAAGTTGCCAGTATTCCACATGATTTATTTTACTAACTAAAAGGCACTACACTATTTAAAATTTGCTAAATTTTAGAAGAAGTCCAGCATTCAGGCATTGCTCCAAGGCAGCTCATTCGGTGTGTTCACTCTTCATTTTATTATCTTCACTGATAGTTGTGTGCTTGGATGGTACTTGTTTATTTAATGATCTCACACATTACAAAAACACAAAATCCTGCCAAGTAATTTTGTTCTAGTTTCTAGTGCAAATACCTCAATAAACTAACTCATAAGTAACTTTTCATCAAGCTGTAGGAGCTTGTTTTAAGTCAATATAGATTAAAAAATACTAGTTCCACTGGCAGATTACGTACCTTATAATAAAACATTGTTCCCGTATTTTCATGGCCATTTTTTGGAGGCTTGCTTCCTAAAATTCCATATTTCTTATCTAATTATATTCACATGATTAGAAATTCTACAACTAATTGAAATTTCTTCGAAAAGCATCAATCATGTTTTTTCTGGCCAATTCTGACTTCAGATTTTCTTTTTCATTTTGACCGAGTCAGTTTTTTTGTTTTCTGTAAGAACTATAAACACTTAGATGAAGACAATAAGATTAGGACGAATCTTAGTCTTATTTTTAGGAATATCTTAAAAGTCCTCTTAATTGGTGCGTTTATAAACCAAAAATGATTGGAGCTTAAAGTTTTGTTGCATTCAATGACTAAGAAAAAGTAAAGTATTTTCTGCTTCTGTCAGTCAAGTAAAAACTGGAAAATTAATTTTATTTATGTCCTGCCCATCAGTGTTACGTTTCCGTTTATAACCATGAAGCTGAATAGGTTTTTTTTATGTGTAGCCATTGAAAACATTGCCTTAAATTGTTTTTTTATGTTACACTTGTGTGCACCAAAGCAATATGTGTGTTATCGACCAGAGTGTTTGAAATTAAACATAAGTGGCTGCTAGTTCAGTTGAATGTTTAGGTTTTAGAGTTTAGTCTTTGGGCTTGATTATTTTTCTGTTTGGTAATCTGCCTTATATATATTTTAGGTTTACTTGTTTTATGCAGTCTTAATCTGTTAAATCACATGACTATTGAGATCTGATTTGCCAAATTGTACATAAAGTGCAATAATATTGCATTGTTCATCTTGCATCTGCTGAGTGCTTCTGTTCAGTCTTTTATTTTTTTAAATTTCCAGCATGTCTGTGACTGAGCTGTATTGTATTGCAGGGTATTTATTGTTAACGGTTAAGACAGTAAAGCTATTATACAGAAAGTGCTATTTGTGTCTTGTTTGTGCTGTTGTTGGCAAATGATGGGGTATGCTGCAGCCCCAAGGGAAGCTGTTGGTATTTTCACAACATAGCTGTATGTGTCCTCAGCTGAGTTTCCCAAACTGGTTCCTTGGGTCTCTGAAGAAATCACAAAGTCAGTGCCAGAAGAGGTTTTCTCGTCTTCTGGGACGAGAAAACCTCGTCCCAGAAGTAGGTTTACTCTAAACCTACCAAGTAGGTTTACTCTAAAGACAGACTGTGCAATGCTCAAAGAGAATACAAAACACCGAAAGCTCCCTCACAGCCTCTAAAGGCCTGGTTTCAAATGTTAAATGCTACATTTTATGACAGTGCAATTAGCAAAAACGGCTGTGCTGGAAGGACTGCCAGTATAAAGCCTTTTTCCCTCTAAAAAGGAGATGACAGCATTGCTCAGACTTGCAAAGTTGCACCTAAACATGTTACAGAACCTTGGAACGATATACTTGGACAGATGAAGTGGAGCTCATTCATCCATCCATCTGTTTCTAGCTTCTGCAGCCTCATAATCTTGTTTATTGTTGCAAGGGGTGAGCTGGAGAATATCAAGAAGCAGGGTTCACCATGGAGAGGTTGCCAACCCGTATCAGGGAAAATATGGAGACAAACAACCAGGCATGATTAATAAAGATTTAGATGCAAAATAATTGAGCGCTTCCAATCAGTGTCAGTCACCGTTTAGAAAAGCTAATAATTTGGGCTAATTTTACAGCAACTGGACCTGTGAAGCTTGGTGCTGATTTTTAATGAACATGTGTCAAAAGTGGTAAAGCTAATGAGTCATAATTGTTACAAATGTGCACAAAACTTTGGCAATCTTCAGTTAATGTCAAAAAACGCAATTTCACTTGTGTGTGTTTCCATTAAATAAGAAATGCAGATACAAATCACATGTGAATAAGTTTATTCACGTGTCATCCTCCTGTCACTTCCTGTCGTCTTCATCATTTTCCCCAGTAGTAACGTTCGGTTGTTGATCACATGACTTGTGTGATGCGAAAAAAGTGTTTTCATTAAAGTTATGTGAAGTACAGTAATTTTGAAACGGCTGAAATACAACCTTATCCTAGCATGCAAATTCTTTTTTATTAAAAAATGTGAGTTTTTTGGGGGGGTTTTTTCCCCCGAAATTATCTTTGTAATTCCAATTTGCAGCGGATCTGCATCTGCAGCAGGAAATACTATTGGAGTTACTTAAATAATAAAGGAGCATTTATGAACAGCAGTATGATTTCATGCTAAGAAAAAGCAGGCTCTGTCAGCATTCTTGTTTTTTGTTTTTTCAGTGCTTCAACTTAGTTTAGTTTTAATCCAATAAATGCATATCGTTAGCATTAGTAAAGCTAGCATCTGTGTTGTAATCAAAATTTGCAAGAACAAGTAAATGAAGGCTTGATTCATATTTTCGTTCTACTTCACCGGTGAAACACCAATAAAAGACCAAATAACTCGTAGCATATTAGATTTTATTGCGCTGAATTGGTTTTCTGATAACGCGCATGGTTTCCTGAAGCAGTTTAACTTTTATGGTGTTTAGAGATCTATTGATGGGATATTTATATCCCTCTATCATCTGTTTGTACAGTTTATATATCATAAATGAGTATTTTTTTTTCTTCCTCTCATATGACTTCTATTTTTTGTTCTAATAACTCCACAAACTTTAATTCACTCTCATTGCATTTATGTTGTAAATTTTCCTTCCAAGCCTGAAAGTTTCAGTTCAATGTGCTAACACAAAAAAGGCACAGAAAAACGAGATCCCATCAGAAGGTTCTGCTACGGTTCAAGAATTTTTAAAAGTATTTGCACAGGGACTGTTTGTTCAAGGCAGAGATCGTTGTTTGCATTTCAGTTTGACAGATGAAAAGAGGCAGTGTAAGCAGTGACTCAGCATTTTCCCACTCTCTGACTCCAGTATTATTCACCAAGATGTTTTGTATATTAATACATCATCAAATAGATACACTTAAGCCTAAAATTGTTCACACTCCTGGGAGATTTAGGTTGGAGACTGATTAACATGCTAAAATGTGGATTGATGATGGCAATTGACAAAATGTAATGTTTATCACTTGTTTGTTGATAATGTCACATGATGGATGGATGCAAGTTTTAGACAATGGAACAGGAAATACATTGTACAATGGCTCAGAAATTTCCAAGTTTGTGTCTCAAAAAATTCTAAGATTTGTCTTTAAGTTTCAGATTTATTTCTGGCAATCTTTTGACTTTTGGAGCTCAGAAGTTTTGTTGTTTTTTTCGTAGAAAAGTTATGAGATTAATCTAAACATTTCTGAGTTTCTTTTCTCCAAACTTTTTGACTTGTGAAACCAAGAAATTTCATTGTTTTTGGTCAAATATTTCTGAGAATTTTTTAGATTAAGCTGAAATTTTCTATGAATAAAAAAAAAAAAAAACGAGAAAATTTCTGAGATTAATCTCAATATCTTTCCTTCATATAAATGTCCTTGTTTTTTGTAGAATATTTCAGATAAATCTATAGATTATTTTCAGAATTTTTCTATGTGTTTGGAATAAAAACATAGACACGTTTGTCTATTAATACATCATCAAGTAGATACACTTAAGCCTAAAATTGATTATAGATTATTTCTATGTATAATTTCCCTTATACCTTATATAAAGTGACAGTTTGGTTTTGAATAAATATCCACTCGTGATATTTCTGGTTCCCACCTGACGGGGTTCCCTGCTCGGAGTTTCATGTCATCGCTTCATGTTGTTTTGATGTCTGCCTGAAAAAAAAGCCTAAGACATAAAAGATATAACAAAGGCTCCCCTCCTCTCCTCTTCTCTCCTCTCTACCAGAATAAACGAAGTGCGTTTCATCGTTGCGTGGCGTGTGGATTTGGCTCCAGCCCACAGGAGGAGCGGGAGCGCCCACAGCCTCGCTCTGATTGGCTCACACAAGACTAAACTCCATTTTGGAAAAAACAGCTGTTTGAAGGCGCAAGCTTTTCCCGTTCCTCACCGATGCTTTCCTGAGAGAAAAAGAAAACCCTCCGCAGACGCTTTCTTCCTCCTCCGCCACCGGAGGTTCCGAACCGCCGCGCTCCCGGGTTTCGGCCCTTCTCTTCTTGGGGCGCTATTGTAATTTTGTCCTACTGCCAGGAAACTTAACTGGAGATCCATGGTGTTAAATTTCCATTGTAACAAGTGGATAACAGGAGGCGAGCCGACCAAGGTGAGTGCAGCGAGGAAAAATGAAATGTTTATGTGAGAAGTGGGCATCCATCCGCAGGGAGCTGCGGAGTCACGAATCAAGCGCGTCGACTTTGATTTTACTAAGGCATTTTCCGAGCCAGCCCGAGGCTCCAGTCAGCCGGAGACAATAACATCTGAAACGCACGCTGCATACAAACGACCAGCCTCTCCTCTGGGTCAGCCACCTCATCTTTCCTGATCATATTTACGCGTTTCTGTCGAAGGTGATCAAGTGGAACCGTTAATGTGAGCGCTTGTGTTTTGTGTGGGTTCCGTTTTAAAAACCCTGGCATGCCTGTTCCTCCTACACACGAGCGCTTTAAAATCCTCCTCTTCCTTTTCTCATCAACTAGCCTCATTCTTTTCCGTCAATGCACCACGCTGCCGTCCATTCTCCCCTCCCCCTACCCCGTAAACCCACATCAACTTCGGTTTCCTGACTCCAGATGACCCGTGGCAGCGCGCTGCATGCGGTCAGGTTCACAGCTCCTCTGCAGCGCGGAGCTCCGGAGAAGGTTTGGGCTGGGAGGCTTCGGTGGGGGAAGGCTGGTGTTATCAGAGCTCTGCGTCCAACCACACATCCATCCAAACGCATCTGACTGTCCGTACGTCCATCCATCCAGCCATCCATCCATCAATCCATCCAAATACATCCATCCATCCAAACACATCTGTCTGTCTGTCCGTCCATTCATCCATCCAGCCATCCATCCATAACACCATCCAAACACATCCATCCGTCCGTCCAAACGCATCCATCCAAACGCATCCGTCCGAACGCATCCATCCAAACACATCCGTCCAAATGCATCCATCCAAACGCATCCATCCAACACATCTGTCTGTCTGTCCGTCCAAACACATCTATCTGTCTGTCCAAACGCATCCATCCAAACGCATCCATCCAAACACATCTGTCCGTCTGTCCGTCCAAACACATCTATCTGTCTGTCCAAACGCATCCATCCAAACGCATCCATCCAAACACATCCGTCCAAATGCATCCATCCAAACACATCCATCCATCCGTCCGAACGCATCCATCCAAACGCATCCGTCCAAATGCATCCGTCCAAATGCATCCATCCAAACACATCCATCCATCCGTCCGAACGCATCCATCCAAACACATCCATCCGTCCGTCCGAACGCATCCATCCGAACGCATCTGTCCGAACGCATCCATCCAAACGCATCCGTCCAAATGCATCCGTCCAAATACATCCGTCTGTCCGTCCATCCATCCATCCATCCATCCATCCATCCAAAACCCGTCCAACTGTGATTCCATCCATCCATCCAAACACATCCGTCTGTCCATCCATCCATTCATCCATCCTAAACCCGTCCAACTATGATTCCATCCATCCATCTTTGCATTTATTTTATTATACAATAACCAACCATTCCTGTTTTGGAAATTAAACTTTGCCACGATAAAGCAGATCTGTTTTTCCATAACTTTCACTCATAGATGTTTGCCGTTATCAGAGGATAACAACAATAGTTCAGGAACTGGATAGTGAATGTGATTAAGGCGCAGCAGCAGCAGGACCCCCCACTTTGTGTGTGTGTGTGTGATGGTGGGCAAGTGCCGGTGTTACTGGGCATGTACTGGTGAAAATAAACACTGGCTCCTTGCCTGCCTGTGGTGGCTTGTTTCACTGTTGACTGAGACAAAGAAGAACTCCCAGAGCGTCAAGCGCACTGAGCTACCTAAATATGAGCGGTGTTTGTGATGAGGCAGAAATAACACGGCTTTGCTCTGTTGCCCTACACCAGAACAATCGGTTAGCTGTCACACAGGTGCTGGGAAACGGAGATGCAGCTTGTCTCAACAGGCAAAGGCTTAACAAAATGTTTTAAAACTCTATTTGGCATAGTTTTCTTTTTTTCCTGTGTGTGAAAGACAAAAGGAACTACTGTTTCTAGGCCAGCGATTAAAAATACAACATGTAGAAGCCAAACTAGGTTAACAAGCAGGCCTGAAACTGATTTTATGTAAAGTTTTCCTCCTAATGAGGGGACTTCCCATACAAAATACAAACATTTCACCGCCAAATTAAAAAAAAGGTCTGAAAATATGAACTCTCTGAGGGCATTTTTAAATCCTAATACAATGTATCATTTTATTTATTATCAATATTTAACACTCTGAATGCTGCTTTTAAAATACTAAAATTGGCTGAAGTAGTTTTAAGTCGGTCTTAGGGTTAATATTAATGCCTACCAGCATTTTAGTAATTTTTGTCATTTTATCTTTATAGAGTACCTGTTGGGTGATACGGACTTAAAGTTTTATCACAATACCATGTGATACTACAACAATAAAAGTGAAAACAAAAACTATTTGTTGCCACCATTTAGGTAACAATGCATTGCCCTACAAACACAAATAGTGCTGTTGAAAAACAAGTGAGATATCATTAAATTGTAACTGCATTTAATCATATTTTCAAATTTATTGATGCTTTTATTGAACAAACAGTGAAAAAAATAACAATCTCGACAATACCAACAGTTTTTAAGTTTTTAAATATCAACTGGAATTTATTGTGACAACAATAAGTCAAAATCATTATCTTGATGAGAAATTTATCACGATAAATGAATACAACTGAGTATAATAAGACTTCCCTGAAGGTCATCTCATAACGATAAGCTTCAGTGAAGTCACTACATTTGGTTTTAATAAATTAAGGCTATTAAACTGGATTGTTCAGGTTCCTAAATACCTGCAGATCCAGTTATGTATACTTATGAGTAAAAATACCTTTATATCACTGTGTCAACACAAAAAATTGAAAACAAAGTAAAACATGATTTTATTTTTCCTGCAATAGCAGCTTTTTATATGCAAAAAATGATAAGATGATTATTCCAGATGTAGTATCAATACCATTTATTTATTGCACTTTTGGATTCCTAGACTCTTTAGTACAAAACAACTAAATTTAGCATCAGTAATCTGGGTAATTTGTTGGGCTATGGCTGCTAATTAGACAGCTTGCTGTCTGCTAATTAACAGTCATGGTATTCATAGAGTGACAACTGTACTTTATAGACATCATTATATTTTAATAAGAATGAAAGTGACTGGTTGGGTTTATTGAACAGGGACTTTCCAAACGGCTGAGTTAATATTTGTTGCATGTCGAAGAAAATGTAGTAGCCCTCTGACTAGCAGTGCCCAGCTACAGGTGGAGGAGGGGCAGAACTATGATCCATGTAGCTGGAAAAAACTTTAAAAATACAATATTTTTAAGTGTTATGAAACTTTTAGTTTTAAAATCCCATTCCAAAGAGTGTTACTGTACAATCCTTTTACCGTATTTTCTGCACTATAGAGCGCATTGAAATATAAGGTGCACTGTTAAGGAATGATCTATTTTTGATCTTTTTTATATTTATATCCACATTAAGCGAAACAAAACAGATCAGTCAGTCAGTCAAAGCACAGTATGTATTAATCAGCGATGCTCCCGATTAGTAGCCGTAAGGTAACTAAAACATTTTGACAAAGCGCCGTGATGAACCTTCACAAAATCGCTTTAAGGTCCGTAAGTACAACCAGAATTATTCCATATTAATTCACTAAAAGTGGCTGTTTTACTCCAGAACAACATATAGCAAAATATCCGGATTATAAGGCACACTGTCGTTTTTTGATAAAATTAAAGTGTTTCTTATAGTCCAGAAAATACGGTAATTCCATATTAATCTGTTGCTTTTTGTTGGATAAAATGAATCAAACTGTTTTCAGTGCAAGAAGATGAATCCAATCTAATTTTCAGAAATTGACTTTTAGAGCTGACAAGTTTAATCTAACAGTTTGACCTAATATTTCAAACTATCATTATGATTATTATTATTATTATTGCTAAAGTCACTTTGTGATGAATTTTCAGTCTGAGAAGGCATTTCAAAGTGCTTTACATGACACAAACATAAAAACACAAAGTCATGTAACATAGTATTCAGTATTTCTTATTACGGAGTTTAAAATTTTAGTATTCTTACAACTGCTACCATGTTTAGTTTTTAAAAATATTTTAAAATTAAATATAAACCTGCTAATAAGCAACTACTTATGAGTAGGGGTAATGGAAAGCAAACAGTTACTAGATTATGCCATTTATTAATTTATGGATTTATTACATAAATAAATTTAACCGAAGTGAGAAGGCTTCTAAATAGTAAAAATAATCCAGTAAAAAATAAAATAAAATTCTACTTTCTTATCTGAAAATATTTACGTTTAAACCCATTTTTATTTCACTCTATTTTTATATCCCTAGGTCAATTTATTTCCAGTTCAGGGCAGATACTACCTTTTTGCTTAGCAGAAAGATTACATGTCAGAGGGGATTAGGTCACCTGTTGAATTTAAGATTAAATTTGGCACAGTTTGTTCTCTGAGGTCAGACGTGCTTTTCTGTGGAGCAGCTCCACGCCGCTTCACCTCATCTCTAGACTATGTTCGTTACCAAACATAGCCTGTTGTCTGTCAAAATGGCTAAGGGTGCTGGAGAGCGGCCAGAAACAACCCTGCCACCAAAGAGACGCTCATGCCCTGCTGACCTTGGATTGAGCCCTGAGAACCTCTTTCAGTTGATGCAAAACGCGGCAGGCATTCAGGCAGGAGGAACGGCTCTGCCTCTCCCAATGAGATTACACACGCTGATGATTTGACAGTCATGAAATCTTGTCCGCGGGTTCTTTTTGTCACGTATCCCCTTAAACTGTGATGCCATTTTACTCTTTTTTTTTTTTTTTTTCTCAGGAAGCGGTTAGATACTGAGTAATCGGGTCACAACGGTGCTGTTGCGATCATCTGCAGCGCCAAAATGCATTTTACTCGAGCTGTAAAACGCTAGAAACTAGAACCACAAACTGGGGCGGCAGTTTAATGTGTGTTTGTTGGTTCATTACTGGTCATCAGGTTGTTTTCCTGTCACTGTTTCCCACTGTGTCCTGTTGGTTTATTGCTGGTTATTCTGGCCTTAAATGGAAATCTTAGCAGCCACTTTTTTCTTTTTTTTTTTTCCTGCGTTGGGGACAGAACACGACATTCTTTAGCTAAATATAGCCATTCATTCTCAAAAATTAGCTCAAATGCCTTGTAGATTTCCTTCACAACCCAAAGAGCGTATTTAAGAGTCAAACATTATGTGCACACACAACGATGAAGCAGAGTTTTAATGCTTTGTGCTTTTGCTCCTCTCGGTCTATTTCTGTCCGCTTTGCTCTGTATAATCATTGCTCTGATGTGTACACACTTTGCTCTTGGGGGATTTGTCAGTTCAACTGTCTTAACCTCTCTCCAATGACATGTTTCTCCTTTTTTTTTTTTTTTTATTGGTGGGGCCTCTGAGCGTCTCAGATTTTAGCTTCCCAACTTCCCCATAAGGAGAAAATGAGCACCATCGCCCAGCCTTAACTGTCTCATGTGACAGATGGAAAGATCCAGTCAATCTGTTCTGGTGCAGACCAAGAATCTGCCTCATGTTCTACATTTTGGCTGCATAATTCAACCCTTTCATGAATGTTTTCCCTAGAAAATCCATCAGGTTGCAGATGAAGTTAAAACATATTGCTGGTTTAAAGGAGTATTCAGATGTTTTTGTGTCTTAAATCTAAAATGTATGTGTTTTGTGTAAAGTTTTGGCTTAATAGCTGATTTTAGTGTGTTGTTTTTTCAACAAATGGCTTTTTTTTCTTAGTCTGTATCCTCCAGTTAACAACTAATCAATTTATAGATTGGTTCAACAGTCGATTAATCGTCTCAGCCTTACAGATTATAAATCTCCTAGTTCATAAAATAAATAAACAGAAGCTGAACTCATCAGAAATTTATCCTCTTGGACTTTAAGAGTTTTCATGTTGAGGTAAATAAACCTTCCTCGTTGCAGACAGAGTGTCTGCATAGCATAGCATGACGTCAAGTCACGCTAACATGGGATTATTTCTGCAACCTTTGACTAGGATTTGCGTACATTTTGTTGCATTACCCAATATGTGTGGTTTGTTGCATATATAAAATAACTTGTTTGTAGCCTGTCACGATAACAAATTTTGCTGGATGACAAATTGTCCCAGAATTTATTGCGATAATCGATAATGTGGTTGATTTGAGACCATTTTCTAGTAATATGATGGTAATAATGGTATAATAATGCAACAACACATTCTCAAAGAGCAAGAAACTTTAAGTTCTACACTGCAAATACACAAGATCTTACCAAGTAATTTTGGTTTACTTTCTGGTGTATCTATCTTGGCACACTTGAAATAAGACAGAAATAATTAAAAGCAACTTTTCAGCAAGACATAGTCTTGTTTTAAGTAAATTCTTACTATTGATAAAGTACTTGTTTAATCGGTAGATAAATTATAATTTATTATAAGTGAAATTAAGTCTGGCAGAAAAAAATTATATGCAAGTTAGTGTTGTTTTATTTCAAGTGGACTAAGATATTTGCAATGTAAATTAAACCAGAAATATTTTGTAAGATGCTGTGTTTTTGCAGTGTAATGAACATTTATCACTGGAACTGAAAGATGTTTTAAATATCCAAAACAAACAAACAATAAATAAAATGAATCATAAAGTCTCTGTAAACAAAATTATCCTTGATTAAAAAAGAGTTAATTGACACCAAAGCACCAAACTGAAGACTTTCATCATGCAGTTTTTGGTAGGTCATGCAAATGAAAATTATTTAGATCGTTTTAATTTATCCTTCTATTAACTGAGTTATTTCTTATGGAGAGAGGCCTAATTGTTCCACCTTTTCCTGTGAATAACCTAAGATTTAAACTGACTCTTGTCCCTTCACACTCACTGAACTGCAGGTTGTAATATCAATAATATTTTTTGGTTTCCCCAGAAATTATCTAAACAGGATAACAGGAAAAAATCTAACTGTGACAGAATGTTCTTTCTGGAATGTGCAATCCAGATAAATTTACATGTTGCCACACATTTGTTTTTAGGAATTTTGCTGCAAAGTCGACCTGGCTTCCTTTGTCATAATACCAACTGAAATGAATCGTGTTGCTTTATAATTGGGAACGACTTATTACCAATGTGATTGGATCAAAGTGCGTCAGTATTGGAATGAGTCTGATCGATCTGAATTGGATTTGGACTCTCTGCTCATACCTTGAGCTCTGAGTTTTCAGGAAATCTCCCAAAGAGCAGAGCAATGACTGCTGTGACCTGCTTCAGTCCCACACATTGTGTGAGTTGGACTCCATCCCTTGCTGAGAAAATCACTCAAAAGGTAGATGAACACAATCAATGATTGGCATTACAGCAGCTCAGCCAGCAGGAGGGCATGTTGGGCCACTGGAGCCGATCTGAGCCAGTCAACACTTCAAAAAAGATTTAGATGGACCTGGGCAGAGTGGACCAGTCACAAAAAAGAAGAATACAATGTCAATTAAACATTTAATAAATTAAAACAAACTCAACAACTTCAATTTACATGATTTATTGGTTTCCTTTTTTTCTCTCTCTTTGTGTCAAAAACAGGATGAGCCGTCTTCAGGACGATTTTGTTCACAGAGATATCATGGTTCATTTTGTTTGCTTTTTCTGTTTCGTCTGTTTATTTAGGATTAAAATGCCTTCCCGTTCCAGTGTTAAATATTCATTAGATTTTAAAGTTTGATCTTTGAGAATGTATTCTTGCATTATTATGCATATCATATTTCTCGAAAATGGTCTGGGATAATTTATTGTCTTATTTACAAAGGCCCTAATAGCTTTCAGCCATTTTAATGCTTGGGAAGTTGCGCCAGCGTAAACGTTGAGTTGGGGGCGTGGCCAGCAGCAGCTTATCTGGATTTAAAGTGACAGAAGCCCTAAAACAGCTCATTCTGAAAGGAGCTGAAAATAGGCAGAAAATCTTCTATTCTGAGAATGATTTTCTGCAGAGAATGTAATAAATATGTTTTGAATAGCCCATAAACCAATCTTAACCTGTTCAATGAAGCACAATAGGTCACCTTTATGAATTAAAGCATTAAATCTTTTAAAATAAGCTATTTTAAAGTGGTGCCTTTTCTGGATCTGACCAGGTGAAACCAATGTAAATGAGATGGTATGTAATAATGAGTACCACACATAATAACTTCTCACATTTACAGCTTCCCTTAGCTTATTAAAGCTTCATGGCAAGCCTCAACACAGCTGTCCTCTTACATTAGAACTGCTATGACTCATTTTCACTGCTCGTCTAACACAGTTTCTGGCAGCTGCAGCTGTTTCCACCAGAAAACCTCAGAAAATCTCTCAGCTCTCTACCTGTTACTTGCCAAACAGCTGACAGAAGCAGTTAGAGGGTACTTGGTGAACACAGGGTGCATTTATCTGCCAGAGAACCACACATTTTCCTTCAGGGGGAAAAAAACGAAAAGGCCCAAGTCTCGTCAAGCAACATCGTCCTAGATGAATTATTGTGATAATGGTCATCCAGCCATTGATTTTTTATTTATTTATTTTTTAAACTTGAGTAATGATAGCTAAGTCAGAGTGGTACAATGTGTCAATAAGTTGAAAGATGATATGTAGAGTGGAACCCCGTTATTCAAAGAGTTTAGAAACCACAGCGAATAGCTAGTCTGCAACCACACCAGCTATTTTAATAGTTCAAACGCAGACAGTACCTAAGTGCAATAATAATTCCACACAATTGAACCTGACTTGGCACTTAGCTCAGATGCTAACCAATATAAATGCCGCTTCCGGATTGGCCGCTTTGCAAACTCGAGCCAATAGCGTGTCATGTAGCATTGCGCCAAAGTGTTTCAACTTCCCAAGCTAGGTAAAATTTCTTTGGAGTATTTAGCTCATAAAATCGAAAAGTTGACTTTTTTAAGGTGAAAATTTCCTTATTTTTCTAGAGATTTTCTGAAATTAAGCTAATATCAGAAAATATATAAAAAACTTCAGTTTTTTGGCTGAAATTTAGTGGTTTTTTGGGGGTTTTTTTATACAAAGGCCCTTGTAAGCCATTGTAGCAAACAGATACGCAATTTTACAACTGTACATTTTTGAAAAGCAGAAGTGGAGCCTCCTGCACAACTAACAAGAACACAGCAAGTGGTCAACAGCAAAACTCTTGTCTTTTCCAGCAGCCATTGTTCAGCGCATAAAGCAGTAAAACCAGCTGACCAAAAGTGCTGGAGTTCCGGTTATGTTGTTAGGTAATGGGCTGGGTAAGGCTAGGGTTGCTAGGTAACGGAGGACAAACATTAATATATTACCAGAAAAAATAGCATGGTAGGTTTTTTTCTTAAGCGCTTGGGTTGTTTTTTTTAGAAGCAGTCCCCTTAAGAAACCATGCATCAGCTTTGACCAATTTAGGATCAGGAGGATGTTTCTTTGGCAACCTCAATCCCAAATACAGCTCTTCTTGAAGGTCCAGCAGGGTCACAGTGCCCTGAGCCATATATGGAGTTAGGAATCTACTCTGCTGCAAATCTACATTGTTTTTACTCTGTCAAACTGTGTGATAATAAACTAAAATTAAACACACCACAATCCCCTTTTCTTCCTGCTAAAGATGAAAACATATATTACGCCCAGAGGGATTGTGTGCGTCACAGCCTGAAGGGAATTTCAAGCTTTGGTTTCCCACTCCTGCCTAGACTTGGCACCATAAACAGTATTTTAAGCTGGGATAGGCTGCAGGATTGCTGGGTTGTTTCACTAAATAGCAACAAATTTTCCGGTTTTTCTGCATCAGACTAGCAGACTTTATATAGGTTGATTAAATGAATTCACACAATGTCATTTTAAATCTGTTGTGCAAGGGAAATTTTAATCAAGACTTCTCTATTATGAATGGATTGTCATCAAAGTGAACCGGATTGTCCTGTTTTAGCCCAACAGGTTATTAAAAAGATGATTTGATGGCCGTCTCTCCTCATGAAAAATGAAAATGAGCTTTAATTATTTTAGATGGATCGGCACATTTAAAGCTCCACGTGTCACGATCAAAGGTGAAGTCGGTGAGCTGTGAACGCAGCGAGACGGAAACATCCGGGACAGCTAAAAAGAAAAAAGGACAAGTCGTTTGGCAGCAGATCAGAGTTTCATTATGTCTGCTTTACTGCCAGTTTGATTTAAAATGCTTCTGTCAGTCAACCAGTGATTTCATCAGTTTTCTCTTAATCGGTTATGATCAGAGGCCCAGTTTGGATTTTGAAAACCATTTTTTGTCTGTAAATACGGATTTTTTTGATTCACTTTGTTTTGAGTTCAGTGAAAATCATAATATTGAAGTATGTGGTTTGATGCATAATTGGGGATATTCTTGTAATACATTCATTGTTTGAGTCAAAGCTGTCATCTTAAAAAAAAAAAAAACCTTCAGCAATTTTGTTGTCAAATATGTTTTGATACAGTTTCAGTTGATTGTTGAATTAAAACGATGTTTACACAAATGAGTTTGGATATCATAGATCGTTAAGGATTTAAATTTGCTTAATGCAAACACACCAAATTTAGCACTTCATCCACTGAGTTGATATTGCTAATTGGTCTCAATCAGCTTAAGTAGCACTCTTGTAAGCACGTAAAACACTTAATATATCATGTTTAAATGTATCCAGTTTGCATATTTACACTTACAGGCACTTTTAGCTTGAATTATTGGTTAATTTCCATGCTTCAATCCCTCAACTGGACTCTTCCTGCCCAGTTTGGAGCCTGTTCCAGTTTGTCATGAATATTGGTCTTCTAAGGTCCAGCAGGATACATACTGGTTGCTTCTGCTCATTTTTTCATTTTTGTTTTGATTAGCTTGTGAGTGAGGGTCACATGTGCTTCGTGTCACATGATGCCTCCATCCTCTACTGACTTGTGGGAGAAAAATGCAACGGAGGATTTCCTCTGCAGAAATGCAGCAGAAGTTCTCTTTTCGTTGGAGTTGTGGTTGGAGATTGAAAAACAAAGCGGCTACAGAAGCAGGTTGTAGCCGAGAGCGGTTGGCCTCAATCTAATTACATGTTCTGCTCCAAGCTGCCTTAATAACTGAGTGCTGCTCCAATGCTGTAGGAGGGAATTTTGTTTATGGAGCGCTTAAAAAAGTAATGCAAACACTGGAGCCTGTGAAGGAATATGTCCATATTTAGCAAGCACAATAAACATGCATTCCTCCTCTGCCGCCTTCATCCTCAACTGTTCTTTTTTTCCCCATCACTTCCTTGTCCTCGTGTGCTTTCTGACCTTTCCCCATCCTCTCTTCTCGTCTCCTTCCCTCGTCTCCACCTCCAGCTTGTCCTTGCCTCATTGTGTCTTCGCTGGCCTCCAGCGTGTGCGCAGATAGCCTGGGAAAAGATGAGGGCATAAACAAAGCACGCAAACAAAGCACCTGTTTCCTGTTGAGGTCTCATGTCGCTAAATGTGCGGACGTAAATGGGAACGCTGCAGCAGAATGAGACGAGATGGATTGGACCGTGGGAGGAAAAACACAGACTGGCGCTGCAGCAATCCAGAAAGCCTCCGAATTGCAGAGATAGAGAAAGCATGAGATACCCTGAATAAACAGCTGATTGGGATAATTAAGGCAAATGCTTAGGATCGGGTTTTTATTTTCGTCTGTTTGCCTTCTTAACTGCAGCGGTACGGCTGGACAACTTGGCTGAAAAACGTGTCGTATTAAATTCAACATTTTGACAATGAAACTGCTTTGTTGCAGTTGCTTGCAGTTACAAGAATTGCCAGTTTTTTTACTGGCATGAGAAGGTAAAAACTGAATAAGATGGTTTACTTTTGAGGAACAGTAAAATTAGTTATGTTACATTTTTGAAAAATGGTTTGAAACATTAACACATTTTTCTGGATGATAAATTTTCCCAGAAGTTTTTGCAATAAACAATAATGGTGTTTTAAGACCATTTTCAAGTGATATAATAATAATGGTGGCATGATAATGCAAGAACTCATTCTCAAATATGGATAAACTTTAAATTCCAGTGAACATTTAACACAGGACCTGGAAGACATTTTAGATGTACAAAATACATAAAAACAAACAAATACAATTAACTATGAAGTCTCTGTAAACAAAACTGTTCTTAAAAAATCACTGAAGACTTTTGCCATCCAGTTTTTGGTAGAAAGAGAAAACTGAATCATTCAAATGGAAATTATTGAGCTTGTTTTAGTTTTGTCATGTAATTTAATCGATTTATTGCGACATTGTGCAGCCCTGATATTTGTTATCCACATTTTACTGTGATTAAACAATGTAAAATAAAATTCAGTCTATCAATATTATGAATTCTTTTTTTTTTTTAATTTCTGAAATTCAAATTGCTGGCGTGACCTTTGCTGTTCTTTTTATGTTTAAGCAGTTACAATGAGGCAAAACCTTAAACTGCTCCTCAACAGGCTGTTGCTAGGTAACCAAGGAGTGAGTGAGTTAGTTGATGCCATGCAGCTAGCTTAGCAGCTAAAGTCTATTGGAATTCTAAAGTTTTTTTTATTTTTATTTTTTTTTTAGGAAATATATATTTTCAAATAATTTTTTCAGTTATTCTATCAAAACTGCTACCATAACATGTAATACTTTTTATAATTTCATGACATTAGAAGATTATTCCTTATGTCATTACCAAGGGGTACCCAACGTGAGGCCTGAGGGCTATTTGTGGACTTTTTACTGAATTTCTGTGGCCGCCAACTGCAGTTCAAGAGTAATAAAAATTTGGCCCAACCATCACTGCCGTTTGAAGTAAATGGTGGTTTGCTTTTACTTAATTATTACCAACAATCTTTACAATATACAATTCTAAGTTCAACACAAAGTATTTGCCTATTTATAACCAGAGTCCTTCACTGAAAAGCCAACTTTACTCTCAAATCAGCTTTTATCCAATTTACTAAACTTGGCTAAATAAATTTTAGATTCCTTTCCTTAAAAAAAATATTTTGCTTGGTTGGTTAAACTTCTGCACATGTAGTTTGTTGTTGAGTTGGCAAAAAAGAAAAACAACTTTCAAAATCCAAACAAAAAGTTGTGATTTTATATTTTTTATTTTCTCTGCCCACTTGACAAAACGTTTGGACACCGCTGCAGTAAAGGGAACAGTCCTTCCCCCTCCCAGTCTAGAACTTTCTTAACTCCGGACATAAAGCAGAGTCTGAATGTTTTCCACTGGGATGTTTGCTTACAGCCTCTCTACTTCCTTCTTCTGCCTCTTGTAAAGAGTGTGTTTACAACAGGCATATCTTATGTCAGATTAATAAAAAAACAAAAGATTATCTGTGACTCTGTGATCGTTTGTTTTATTGTTCAGACTTTGAAGTTGTTTGATTCTCTGTTTGATGCAGACTACTTTGTTTCTGTAGAAACACCAAACACACACTAGTTGCTCACGTTTGAAGTAAAAATGGGAGTTAAAATGTGTGTCTTTGAGTCCAGTTGAGACACCCGTTTGTGACTCAGCCGTGAATCACGGGTGGTTAATGAGAATCAATCACACCTGTCACACACACACACCCACACACACACACGGAGCAAACGAGGAATTCCCTGTTGCCCGTTGTCTGGTTCAGTCTCATATGTCTGCTCGTCTGCTGCCTGAATTGATCACAACTTATTTGGAGTTTGGCACACACACACTCCCACACACTTTTCCTCTTGTAACTTGACCTTTCCGTCAATCTGTGTGTGTTTCTGTATCATGTGAAGCTAACGTCAGCTGCCATTGATCGGCCCAGCTGTTGCCAGCTTTTTGCAGTAGGCGCATTGTCTGTCTGTCTCTTTGGTGTTTGCTACGCGATCCGGCCATCTGTTGAACGGAAGAGGCGTTTTATCTGCTTAACAGAAACTAAGTCTGTTTGTTTGTTTTTGTGGCTGGTTATTTTACGCTCCAGTGTTTTAAGTTGAAAAGAACATATCAAACATGCAGTTTTAAAAGGGGGACATGTTGTGCATTATTCACATTTTGGACATTTTTAAACTTGGTAAACATTTCTACTGCCTCTAAAAACAACTCAAGTGCTTAAAAAGCTCCCACCTGTTTTTTGGTGGCTGGAAAATTTACTGTTTCATTGTAAAACACAAAATATTACCAAGAATTTTCTGTCTAGTTTTTAGTGCAAATATTTTAGCAAACCTGGAATAAGACTAAACTAACTTACAAGTAACTTTTTTTTTTTTTTTTTTTTGCAAGAAATGAAATGGTTATAAATGAATTTATCTGGCAATTGAGAAAGTAGTTTTTCATTAATATTAAGGAATTATTTACTTAAAACATACCTTGCTAAAAAGTTACTTTTAAGTTAGTTTGTCTTATTTCATGTGAGAAGATATTTGCACTACAAACCAAACCAAAATTACTTGGTAAGATTTTGTGTTTTTGCAGTGAAAACCTTCTGAATGTAACGTCATAAATCAGCAGGCACTGCACATCAGGCAACCTTAAAAAAGCCCAGCCCATTATCCAGCAACCAAAACAGAGAACCAGCACGTTTGGTCAGCTAGTTTTACCACTGTACATTGGCTGCTGGAAAAGGCAGGTGTTTTGTTGTTGACTTGCCATCCAGAAACTATTTGCTCCTTTCTTATTTGTTGTGCAGGGGGCACCAGTTCTGCTTTTCAAAGCTGGGCAGTTGTATAATTGCACATCTGTTTGGAGTTATTTTCATGTGCCAGTGTAAACGTTGAGTTGAGGGCGTGGTCAGCAGCAGCTTATTTGGATTTAAAGTGAAAAGATGCCCTAAAACAGCTCGAAACATGAAGAACTGATGAGACTAAAATGTAATTGGGTGGACTAATCCTAACATGGTCAAGGAAGCATAATAGGTCCCATTTAAAAATACAAAGCAGTACTGAGTCAGATTTGTGTTTTCTGGTGCAGCTGGTTGCTGTTTGTCATTTCAAATAAACAGTCACTAATGTGATTGCGGTATTTACTGTTTTTTTTTTTTTTTTTTACTGGCATCAGATGAGAATACAGCTTTCAGCGTGAGGCAACAATCAAGATTAGCTTCACTTCCTGGAACGTTTTGATCACTGGGAGGTCTCCTGGCAACCAGTGGAGCTGAGCTCAGGCCCAGTTACAGTCAAGCAGCTCTCAGGCCGGCCAGTTAAAGAGGAAATCTACTGGCTGCATAGAACATAACATGGATTTCAGGCTTTGTCCTTTAAACGGATACCAAGCATTTATATCAGGACTCCTTGGATGAAACTGGTATTTGTAAGGACAGAATGATATAAGAAAAACCTCAGATAATGTTGGTAGTGACATAACTTGCAGTAATGTAAATGTGTTTCTGCTTTAGACTCATTGCAAACACAGATCGCAGAAAGTGAGGATTTGTTATTTTGCAGTTTTTTGTACTATTGACATTAAAAATAGCAACATTGGATAAAACTGGAAAAGTAATGCCACATTTGCTAGTCTTTCATATATTTAAAACAAAAAACTATAATTATCAATATCAACTAGCATGAAATGCTATTATTTCTGTTAATCACCATAAAGCTACATCATAAGTATTAGGGCAGCACAATGCATCAAAAATTTGAAGTTACTCAGTTTTTTTTTTAAATTGTTTTTTATTTTTAAGCAGTTATGAGACTGTGGCAAAATCTGAAACTGCTGCTGCACCAGTTACTCAACAGGTTGTTGCTAGGTAACCGAAGAATAAATGAGTGAGTTGCTAGGTAACCAAAGAATAAATGAGTGAGTTGCTAGGTAACCAAAGAATAAATGAGTGAGTGCGTTAATTAATCTGGCTGTTGGTGGTTGAAAGACTAAAATCAGCTAAATCTGCTGCTGCTGTAAGCGAACCGGTATCCAGCCAGGAAGTTGCTATGGAGTTGCTATGACGACAATAAAGAAGCCACAAGCTTACAACTAACTCTCACCTCATTCTTTTCCAACTTATAAACAATATAGATACATTACACAGTATTCACCCTTGTGTGATACTAAGATACCCTCATAGTTCAGACTTGTGGAAACTATGTATTGTTTTACTCGCAACCAAATCTACAAAGCAGAAACTCCAGCTCACTGCCTGTTATTCAGATTTTAAATGAGCAAATAGCATCTTAGCAGAGATGGGAAATGAAGCTTCGCCTTCCACTTGATCTTCTTCCCCCTCCCAAAGGTTCGGATATTATTACTGCTCTCCATGTTTCTCCAGTTGCGTATGCGCACAGTCCAGCTATATAAAGTCGTTAAAACCGGACATTTTGGATCTTGCGGCGTTCCTTAATGTCCATAAAATTGTTGACCATTAAAGCTGGTAGATTATTAGTGTTGTGTAGAGAGTGTGGCTTATGAAGCAGCAAAGTGTTTTGCTGCTTCATAATGCCTCGGTGTGTGAGAGCCAAGTGCGTTCGCTTAGGATGGCAATTATGTGAAAGTACTTTCAGAATTTCTGCAGAGTGGGAAGAGGAGGAAATATTACAAATCACATCAGCTGGTATCGCCTCTAATCCTGGACGTCTGACAGAAGAGAGAAATTTTATGCTCAAAGGTTTTACAGTGGTGATTAGAGGAGAAAGATCCTTTTTATTATTTTATTTTTAAAAGTTTTCACTATTCCTGCCTAAAAAGGCCTACCACTTCACCGGAAAAGACAGCTGTGTGCAAAGATGCAATTCGTCAGGGGAAATTAGGTCTTTACACCCAGCCTGGATCCCAGAAGAAGAGGAAGGATGTGGGGCAAATATACAAGGCGCAGCTGAGCAGTCCGGGCTCTTATTTATTCATGAAGGCCGGAGAGAGACAACAATGCTAATCCCGATGAGTAAATACAGCTAACTGTTGACCAAACTGTCGCTGCGTCTTCTGACGGAGGTTTGAGAGGCAGCGAACATGCGTGTCTGTAACACTTGGCGCTGCAGGAGGAATGGATTTGCATGAATTTGTCTGAAGTAGTTTGGGTCTGCCTGGGAGCTGAAGAGGCGACTACATTCTCTTTGGTAAGAAAGTGGTTCTGCACACTTTATTGCATCGTTTCAAAGAGTTGTTGACATTTTTACAATGTAAATTGTGCTACAGTCGACTGTAAATGCTGTATGAAAAGTCACGAGGAGAAATGTGTGATGTTCATTGGAGATGCACCGATCCAGTATTAATATCTGTATCAATCCTGATATTGGAAATATTCTAGATCATGTTTTATTTATGTTACATTATATTTAATATTCCTAATTGTACTTTAAAAAACTTTTGAAAGTTTTTTTTTGTTTGTTTTTACACGTTTGACATATTGTTTTAATTAGTTTTAGTTCTTTATTTACTTTACACTTACTGTTATACTCCTAATTACACTGACAGAACAAATTAAAGTTATGTTGAAGTTATTGTGTATTTAAAGTCATTAAATAAGTTATTATTATTAGTTATTATTATTCATTATATTTACGTCTGTGTTTTTAGTCAATTCGATCTGTTTTTCTGTATCGGATTGGTATCAGCCAATACTAAACCCCAGATATCAGTGCTGGAAGTGAAAAACGTGGCTCGGTGCTATTCCTATCGCAATAAATCAATCAATCACTTAATCACATGAAAAATTAAAACAAATTCAAGAATTTCCATTCGCATGACTTATTGTTTTTCTCCTCTTTTTATCTACCAAAAACTGAATGATGAAGCTCTTCAGTCTAATCAGTGCATCTCCAATGCTCATTTAAATACTTAAAACATCAAACTAAAAGTTAATCGTTTAATGTTAGAGATTGACAAATGTTCGTGCTTTTCGCCTTTAATAAAACAAACGCCTCGTCAGCTAAATATTATAAGTCAAATGAAGGACGAGTGGAAAATTTCAGCTGCAGGTGACTCTCATCCACGTGGATAATTCCTGCCTCATCAATAATTGCTGCAAAAATAGTTGACAGACTAAAAGTCGTTTGGGCGGTCGGCTATAATGGACAGCCGAATCGGCAAAGAAGCCGACCGCAGCGTGGCTTATTGCAGATAATACAAGTTTATTGCGCACAAATCAGGCTTAAAAGGCTCCAGTGGGACAGAAGTGAGCCTGAGTCTCTAATGGGGGAAGGTGCTCTGACTCATGTTCCCCCGGTGAACCCAAAGGCTTTTTGTTCCTGGTTATCTCCGCGCCTCAAGCTCTGCTGTTTGTTGTCACCTTGCAAGTGTTGGTGGATATCTCGGTTCAAACGTGTTGCGTCAGAAAGTTTTCTGAATGGTGTCGCTGCTCCACTTTCCTTCAGTGTTTAACGGGGACAGGACAGTATGACATTCCCACCAAGGAACATACCAGTTTCATTTTTCAGTAGCACACAAAAAATGACAGCAAAAACTGTAACCTGAACCAAGTGCTCAAATTTAAAGCCAGAAAACAATTGTTAGTCCTGCTTATGTTGTTTATATGTGCAGAGGTTTTACTTGCAACTCCCACATTATGTCTATTTGGACAGTGTGAGATTTGTTCTTTCTTCCTGGTCATATCCCCCAAATATTGTCATTTTCTTCGATTGAAGGGCTGTGGCCTCAGAAATCCCTCTTTCCTCCTCTGTCTGTTTTTTTGTTCTCCCAACATGCTGTACTGAACTTTACCTTTGTTGTGCTTCTTTACAATGGCAAGAAAAGCATTCTGATTCTGCTGCCAGTATTTCTGGCGATACAGAATTTTGTGATCAATTTCTGATGTATGTAAAGTTTTAATCTGTTGAAACTGAATATGGTTGATTTTTGTAAAGCACAAAATAGTGTCAACATAAAGTGCTTTGTAAGAGATTTTACAATAAAACAAGATTTTACTACACTTTGAGGCCTTTAGCATGCTACATTAGCGGTTAGCCTGGCTAGCACAGGTAAAAATAGCATCTCTACAGGTATTCAAGAGGATTAGGAGAGAAAACCTCTCTGTTCAGACTTCTTATGTGCTTAAAGTTTTGCTCTCTCTCTCTCTCTTGCAGCCAAAATGATCAGGATGACTTCTTAATTCCAAATTACAAGGATTAACAGATTTTTAATGGTTTTTGAGGTCAGGAAGGAGAGATGTGTAAAAGAGGGAGGCTGAGCCAATAAGCTGAGCTGCGCAGAGTTTACCTTTGAGGATTGGGTTATTATTGTCTGTGAAAACCACACCAGTGACATTTGTCTGGTGGTGGGGTTTCCAGTTGCAGCTGTCATGTTTCTCCTTGTAAACTCCCGGGGGCTTTTCACATAATTGGATATGGTAAATTAAATGTAGGCAGACATAAATGTGAAAGGCTCAGTTTATTAAACATTTAAAGAGAGGATATTGTTCCTACATTTATGTTGTTTGAATGTAAGAAAGCAATGGTGTGGATTTGATTGGATGTTTTGTTTATAATTCCTTTAAACCTTATAATAAATGTTCTTAAAGGGCTGGTTGTACCAGAATGTATTAAGATCCATAAACAAACTGTTAACATATAAATAAATTCTTAAAATTAAATAATATTAAACATCCTTTCATTTCATTCCCTCCAGGATTTCGTGACTGTTTTGGGGATTGTTTTGCAAAAAAATAAATAAATCAAAGTGTAATTATTTAGAAATATTTGCACATTTTATTATTCGTCATATCATTATGGATTATAAGTCAAGTAAACCTGATGAGTGAGTGTTAGAAGTAAGAAATACTGCCACCTGCAGGTTTGGAGTAAACAGTCACTTGGATCCAATATTTTCACCATTTTGCCAAAAATCTTCAGTAAACTAACAATAATACATTGTGTGAAAAAGTGCAGGGATTTGTTTTTTGCGTGAATTTCCACAATAAACAGATAAAAACTGTTTTCATTTGATCAATAAAGGAATATCTAAGCACACTTTTATATTGACGGTTATATTTATGTGTTCCTTTAGAGCACATGTGTCAAACCCAAGGCGCAGGGGCCAAATCTGGCCCAACACAGCTTTTTATGTGGCCCTCTAGACTCTAAATTAGTCCCTCCAATTTCTTGAGAATTATTGTGGAAATTCACGTAAAAATTAATAAATCCCTGTATTTTTTCACACTACTACATAATTTAGTTTATTGAAGATTTTTGGCAAAATGGTGACAAATATTGGATCCAAGTGACTGCTTACTCCCACCAGCAGGAGACAGTATTTCATACTTATACCTTACATGATTTATAACCCTTAATTATACGGCCAATTATAAAAAGTCATATTTCCAATCATGCATAAGTGCAAATATTTCAAAATTATTATCACAAACACTTTTTTTGTCTTTCCCCCCCCCCCAAAATCCCAAAAACAGTTTCAAAATCCTGGAGGGAGTGAAATAACAAAATTTTAAGAATTTATTTATATTTTAACAGTCCTTTGATGAATTTAGCAATACATTCTAGCCAAAACTCATTAACCGGCCCTTTAAGAACATTCATGATTTTCATTTGGCCCAAAATGAAATTGAGTTCGACACCTTCAGAGTCCAGAGGGCCACATAAAGAGCTACGGCGGGCCAGATTTGGCCCCTGCGCCTTCAGTTTGACATGTCATGAGCATTTACTGTTGTTTTCTATGACATTATTTAAACGGCAGCAGGTGGACCAAACGACAATAACAACCAGGTGAGGATCGAGACACAATAACAACTTAATCATCACAGTTCCCTTCATGATTACTGGGAATAAAATCTGTGTTTTCCTCTGCAACACAACACCATTAACATCCTGCCACTGCAGCTGAGACCAGGAGTAACTACATGCTGAAGAAACATCATCATCTCCACCACCACCATCATCTTGGAAACCATGTTAATGATCTGGGAGTTGAATCGATCCACATGTGCAGGCAACTAATTAGACAAACAAATGGCAATTAGACGGGAGTCCCATAATCCACTTAACAACCAGGCGAGTGGAGATGAACCAGTGCAGCGAGGCGTTGTCATAAATCTCTCTGTGAAACATTACGGTTGATGGAGAAATCACTCTTCAACTGTTCTAGTGGGATTTTAAATGGCCAATTTTATGTAGCAGGAAATGGAATCAAAATGTCAAACATTGTTGATATTATTTGCATTTCTCTGAGTCCTGGAGGCTTTCATTGACCAAGAAGAAGACCAATTATACATGGCATTTAAACTCTTAATTCCAACTTGGATTTTATAGGCTGGTTTGTGCAGAGGAATTGATTGAATGCTAGCCAGAAACAACTTTCAGGCCTTTTTAGTCTTTAGTGACAACTTCCTGAGCCTTGAATTAAACCTTACTTCCTTTTTTTTTTTTTTTTTCCTGAAAGCTTTCCCAGTGCCTGACAACAGCTGATGCTAGAGAAAGTCATTTGCTGCTTGGAGAGACATTTCTTTGCAAAACAAAGATGTATTTTCCATTAAATTTCTCCGTCAGCTCCGTTCAGTCCGGTTTAATCAAACTCCATTTTGTTGCCTAGAAAGACCAGTTCACTTGGGGAAGTGTGAATGTGTAATCAAACTCTGATGTGGACCAAAAATGCGAACTCTGGCCCGCCTAAATCTTTGTGTTCCACTGGTTTGATGAGATGCAAAACCATCTGAAAGACAAACCGTTTATTCCCCAATGTTCGCCGTTTTATTTACCCAGCAGTCATTGTAAATTTGGTGAGTAGAAAAAGCCATTTTTCCTGGCATTCTTCCCAAACAGTCTTCTGGCATCAATTATAACAAATCTCACAATGAGCTCTTTAGATTTCTCTGTTTTATTTTTACCTCTTGTTTTGTAAAAAAAAATTAAAAATGGCTGAAATAGTGCAGTTTTTTTTTTGTGTGTGTGTTTTTCCTGCTGATCTGATCCAATCAAGAGAAAATTGTGCCATTCTGTTTTCCGGAGGATAACGGTGGTGGTTTTATCTGTCTGTTTCACCCCTCAGGTCGTGGAAGGGTCTTTCAGTGAGAGCCTCCTGCTGTGTTTTGGCTCAGTAAAGGTTGTGCCGCCTGCTTTTTAAGACCACAGTGTTATCCGTGGATCATACCACCATCTGCGGCTGAGAACAGGCGTGGATTGTAGGAGCGGGGGGGGGGATCCGGTTTAGTTTTAGTTCAGAATCCGGTGACATTTCCAGAGGTTTCACTCTTACATACAGGACCTCAATTCCTCAGCAGCTGCCTTCAGCAACAAGGCAGTTCAAAGTGCTTTACGTCATAAAAGCACAATACAAAGTCTGAAAAGATCATTGTTGGACATCAAAATGTTGGTCATTGTTTCATTTATTATGGTTGAAAAGCTAAACAGGTAGCTTTTTATCAGAGTTCTTCTGTAAGTTTTTTCCAATTTTGTGCTAAGTAGAAACTGAAACATGCGGCCAGCGGTGGAGAAAATCAGCAGGCACTCCCTGTTACCTAGCAACCTAAGCAGAGTTCCAGCACGTTTGGTCAGCTGGTTTCAAAGCTGATGCGCTGTACAATGGCTGCTGGAAAAGACAAGAGTTTTGTTGTTGAATTACCATCAAGAAACTTTGTGCTACATACTTCTTCTTTTCAAAGATGTATGCTGACTGTTTGCAGCAATTTTCACATGCGAGTGTAAGCATTGAGTTGTTTTCTGTCGTTTTCTTCTTCGTGGTTTACGCCAATGGCAACACCCAGTTGTTGATCATGTGACTTAAGTGATGCAAAAAAAAAAAAATTCCATTACAGTTTTGTGAGAAAAGCCAATTTTAATTTCTACTTTTACCAAAAGACTTGAGTTTGTTCTAAAGTGGTGTGTTAAAATTAAGCAAACTTATGTCTGAAATGTCAAATTGCTCACTTATAATGTCAATGGAAAAGCACAAAATGTGAGTTTTAGTGAAAGAGTTGAAGTGTCCGACTCCAGGCCAGCGTGATGTCATAGTCTCTGGCGGCTCCTTTTCTTCTTCATGTGATTTAGCTCTCGTCGCTCAGCTGTTGCTGTAATTACGCCTCACATACGTAGATCTCTCCAGGGAAACCTTTAGCAGTTGTGACGACGTCTCCAGTCCGAGAGCTTCTGCCCCCTTTTTCTAACCTTTTTTTTTTGTTGCTGCTTTTCTCCATTTATTTAACTCTCTGCAGCAGGTTCTTCCTCATCCTTTTTCTTCGAGGAAACGGTTTCCTGGCCGGATCTAAGACCCAATTGAAAATGGAGTGAAAACAGGAAACGGACGAGGAGTGAATTGCTAATGGGGTTTCTTTTATTTATATTTCCCTCTGCCCCCACATCAGCTGGCTGTCAGAGCGCTCCTACTCCGGATTTCCATATTGACAGGAGCTTTATCCACTCCTCCTTTTTAAACGCTGTGTAAGTACCTTCAGGAGAGACAAATGGACTCTGAGAGGGGTTGGACTGAACAAGTGAAGGCCCTTTATCCTGAAGTAATTAGGTCAAGCATTTAGGAAAGATGTCAGTTCTTCCATTAGTCTTGGTTCAGAAAGAGGAAGAACAATGATTAAGATCTTCTCTCCTTTTTTCTTATTGATTCTTTCTCCTCTGTTTTTTTTCTTTTTCACCCTAAAGATCCAGAGTTGCTTCCTAAATATTTTACTTTCTCTCCAGTAACTCTTTTTCTCCTCTGTCCAAATGTTTTGCCAATATCAAACGATAAATCCACCAATGTGGCCGCAAAAAGCATTTTAAGACAAAGGTTTTGTGCCAATAATAAACTAAAGTGAAAATGAAAATCATTGGAGAGGCTAACCGGCCCACAGTTTCAGACTGTTTTAGGTTTCTTGCGTTTGAGTGCAAGAAATTTGTGGTCTAAATAAAGGTCAAGGCAGAAAGGATTTTTTTTTTTTTTTTTTTTTTTTTACCACATATTTTTAAGATGTTTTTATCATAATAAAATAAAAAAATGGATAGAAAACCCTGACCATTTTTCTTCAGTCAGAGGCTTCTTCAAATTTGCAGCAGTACAGACAGCTACAGGAAATTTTTTCCTGCCAAGAGCCATCATTATCTACAATAACTCTTTGAAAATTTTGAATTAATATGAGGTAAAACAACATTTAATTTCCCTTTAGGATCAATAAAGTATTTTTGAATTTAAATTGAGGTAGGGGGGCCACACAGAGTCCTCCAGAGGGCCACCAATGGCCCCCACACCGCACTTTGGACACCCCTGGTTTAATAAGCAGTAGCAGACGAGTAGAAAAGTGTTTCTTTTGAGCGCTCTGCCGCAGCCTGACTGTCTCTCCCTCCCTCAGGTGTAATGAGAGCGCTGGTCATGGACAGATGATGGACGTGGAGACGTCGTACTCGGATTTCATCAACTGTGACCGCACAGGCCGCCGGAACGCCGTGCCCGACATCTCAGGGGAGGGAACGGCCACGGCAAGCACGAGTGAGCTCACCAAAGACATGGCAGAGATGGATCTGAAGGCTGCAGGTGGGTGGAACCGGAGATGTGCATCCAACGCCAGGAAGGACGGTTTTACTTACAGCTGAGGAAATTAAGCTGGAAATAGAAAGTAAACCGGTTTTTCACAGCGTCTGAGTTTGTTTAAATCAAAGTAGAAATGAAAAAACCTGGAAGATACTAGAACTTAATGTCATGCAATCACCTTTAAAAAGGTAGAATCATGTATAGTGGCATTTTATTAGGCCTGTCACAATGTTATATTTTACCGGATGATCGATTATCCCAGAAGTTACTGGGACAAACAATAATGTTGTTTTTGAGGCCATTTTCAAGTAATATCATGCTAATGGCATAATAACTTGTGTTCTAAAATAATCAACATCTCCAAACCTGACTCCTGCAAAACCAAAAATGTCTGCAAGACATTTTCTTTTTTTAAAAATACGGGCCAATTTTTTGCATACTGCTCTCATCTTTTGCTAATTTTTCTTACGGTTAAATTTAATTGTGCATATTAGTAGCTATGTTGTTTTTTGTTGTACCTGTAGCAATGGTTTATCTCTTTTTTTAAATTTATTTACTTTTTTTACATCTGAAAAGGCTTCCTTCCATTTTAGCTGCAGTGTGTACAGTTTTTAAATCCCCTGCAGCCGTAATTCTGGAAAATCACAACATTTATTTAAAAAAAATAAAGATCAGAGTTCTTATTATGGGCTTTTTCACGTTAATCACAAGGCACACACTCTTTCATAAAATTAAATTATGGGTACAACTCAGAAATGTTGAGCTTTGGCACCAGACTGCACCATAATAATGTGCCTGCAGTGTTTTGCAACAGGGTAAAGATGGAGTATTTGTGTCTGTTTGACCAGCAGTATCCAGGATGTTGGCAGGTTTTATGTCTAAAGGCCTTTTTTTCCGCAGAAAGTGAAAGAGTATTTGAGCTCTGTGTTTTCAGTGAGGAGATCAGGCAGATTGTTCTGTAGCTACATCACAACAATAAAGGATAAAATCAAGAATGTTTTCACATACTCTGCAGTATGAATTAATAATTCATTTGTTTTTTTTCCAAGGTGGAGTGATGATGCTACATACACTCGCTATGGATATTTAAAGAATAATTGGGTGCACCAGTGTGAATCGCTAAACAACAAACGTGTTCATTTATGTAACACCCCTTTTAATATTTGGGTAAATATTCCTTAGAATGTTAGAGAAATTACACAGTTTTATACCAATTTAGATGTGGATATTAGTTCACTATTCTCACAGAATTGGTAAAGTTAATTAAATTACTTGCTCAGCCTTTAATGTTTAATATTGTTGTGGTCAGAATCATTCAAAAATCTTGATTATTAATAATTTTAAAACCAGCATGGATGTGAGGACGGTAAAGTTATTCACCTGACTCAAAACATTCATACTTAAATGACTACAAATCATTTCAAATTATGGATTAATCTGTGGTGAAAAGGAAGTCCTGCTAATCATAACCATTAGTTTTGCTAATACCAACATGGTATTTAGCCCAAGCTAATGCTAAAGTGCTAAATTCAGCCATGTTGATACCCACCATGTGTCAATGACTCAACATGATTTTAATATATAGTATTACGCCCCCAACAGGATGAAATTTGTTATTGCACACCTACCTACATGCTGTTTGTGCTTCAGAAACATATGGTTTCAGTTCTATAGTTGCTGATTATTGCTAGCTTAGTTGCTGATTTTGCTTAATTGATCATGGTTGATTAGTGGATTTTAAACTGATGCATTCTGGGAATAAAATAAACATAATTTTCCGGTTTTAGGATGGAGGACGTGAGGCGAGGAAGAGGTCTTCACCCACTTCAAAATAAGAGCCTGAATATAAATATTTAGTCGATTGAAGAATCCTTTACAGTTGGAACTAATACTTTAACACAAATGATTAACTTCATTTAAGTGAAAGTTTACAAAATGGCCATGGAAATTATAAGTAAATTAATTTAGAGGAAGCTAAGTGTGCTAAAGATTTTAAAAGTTAGCAAAAAAATAAAAAATAACTCTGCTCTCATTACCCCCAAATGAGTGTGTTTTAAACTTCTGGCTATAGAAATATATCCTTTTTTTGTCTAATATTTTTCTTCTTGGTGGTTCCCCATATCCCTGCATTAATGTAAGCCTGAATTTGAATTAATTTGACTCTAAGAGTCCAATTTAAATCCAAAAAATACCACTTCCTGATGTGACTAGCTTTGGCCTAAACTTTAATTGTCCACCATTAGACATAGGCTTATGGTTTGTTCCAGTCCCAAATTTATAACCGTCATTTTCTTTATGATCATTACAGTTCTTTTGTGTCCTAATAATAGAAAGTGTGCAGGTGAGCAGCTGATCTTGGAGCCGTTGGCACCAATAACCAGTAGCTCATGCAGGTGTTTGATTTCTCAGCTGTAGGATTTCTGTGTTAAATGAGCCGGAACAGCAGCAGCAGACACAACCCTCAATTATTCTTCATAATGGTGTCTGGTTCCCTTTCATATTACTCAAATCTTTCCTCTCTGATGCACTTTTTCATTGTGTTACTGGGAAATGACTTCCTTTTTAGTTGTAAAACAGTGAGCCATGACCTGCTGAGATAAGACATACTCTGGTGAGAGAAGGACCTCTTGGGAAACAAACTCATGGCTGACATGATGTCACTGCTACTCACTACCTGAGTAATATATTATTCTGACATTTAATTAATTTTTCTCATGATTAACTGATTAATCAAATTAAAAAATGGGCACATTCTGATTTATTTGATTAGTCATATATTTTGTACAGGTTTAGATTGTCTGCTTTGAGTATATTGTTCTTTGGGTAAGTGACCTTTTTTAGTCTGTGTGCTCCAATAACAATTAATCGATTACTAAATGAGTTGGCAATTATTTCAATAATTGATTAGTTATAATTAATCATGATCAGATATTTTATACAGCTTTGGTTTAATTACTGCTTTGGGTATGTTGTTGTTTGAGTAAGTGACCTTTTCTTCAATCTGTATGCTCTGTCTGGTCAACAATCAGTTGATTACTAAATTAGTTGGCGATTATTACAATAATCGATTAGTCATGATTAATTTGATTAATCAGCCCTAGTCGTTGTAGGAAGTTTTTTTTTTTCTTTTTTTTTTTTTGAACAGAATTGTCATTTGTTTGCCCTGAATGTGTCCTGTAATCATTTTTTTCTCCGCAGGAGGAGACCCGGGGGCCTCACCGGCTCCGGAGGCCGAGGGCTCCACAAGCCAAGACGCCCAGGGTGGCGGGGGCCCGTCCTAAAGGCAACAGGAGACGGAAGTGGCGTGGAGAAACGCAGAGAGGGAAATGAAAAGGTGGAACGTTAGCCGTCCTTTCTGGAGCCTGAGGACACTTTCATTCACTGCCGGCCTGTTTGGAGCTTCCCTCGTCCCAAATGTCGCCCACTTCTTTTTTTACCGGACCA
Source organism: Poeciliopsis paucimaculata (assembly GCA_903067055.1). Lineage (NCBI taxonomy): Eukaryota > Metazoa > Chordata > Actinopteri > Cyprinodontiformes > Poeciliidae > Poeciliopsis > Poeciliopsis paucimaculata. The sequence continues at coordinate 40,330 of CAEGAD010031556.1, read as the reverse complement.
GATAGTAACATGGTTAAGAGAACTGAGTGGAAGTGGAAAATGGGATTCTTTGCTTTATACTCTGTAAGTCATTTGTATTTCCTGACAGGATGAGGAAGCACAGAAACTTTGGATTAATGCCTGAGGAGAAGAACTGAGCTAAACAAAATTATTTATAACTAAAGGCAACGCTCCGGCCTAGAATGGAACTGTGTCATGGATTCATTATCATCCGTTTGTCGTTCTCTTTTCACATCTGTGTGCGTTTGTGACTTTCTTGTTCCATTTTTTTTTCTAGTATCGTCTCCATTTTACTGTCAAGTAAAGACTTCATATTTATTGCTAAATGTTAAGTGATAACTTTGTGATAGAACTATTCTTTGTGTAATAAAATACTGATGAATTACTGTAACGTTTGTATGCTTCTAAGAGATAATTACATTCTTACACTAGGAATCCGTAACTAGTGTTACAGAGGGATGCAGATCTGGGAGCAGTAAAAGGCCGTGTTAATTGGATCCATAAATATTTCTGAACGCAGCTTGTTGTGTACAGGAGGATGGTGTTGACATTTCCATCCAGCATGGCTGTCGTGTTCATTTATCGCTATTCACAATGACGAAACAGACGTCTGTACAATGGTGTGTTAAACATTGTAGGTCAACATAAGTAAAAAAACAGAAATTTTGAGTTTCTAAAGTCAAAAATGTTTGACATTTAAAGTTCAGACATTTTTTCTAGAATTTTCTTGTACTTTTCAAACTCAAAACCCCATTGAAAAAAATTCTGAACATTTTTTTTAGCGTATATATATATATATTTTTTTTTTTCTAGAAAATGTTTTAGATTTTTTTTAGTTTTCTCAAGCAATTTTTTAACTTTTGAAGCTCAGAAATATTTTTTCTAGAAAATGTGAAACATTTTAATCTTTTGAAGCTCAGAATTTTTTTTCTATAAAATTTCCAAGAATATTACCAATTTTTGAGTTTTTAGTAGAAATTGACCTTTTTTGTGTGTGTCTATCATGGCTCCAATACACCACTATACAATTCTTTGCTGAAGTAGTGTGAATTATAACGATCAGATGTGAAAAGATTTCAAAAGTAGAACAAAACTGTCTTAAATGGCTTTTATTGTAATGGCAGATTTTTTTATATAAGAGCTATAAAGGAGTGCTGACAAATAAATGCTTTTCTGTTCTAGCTAAATGAAAATATTTTAAATATTTACATGAAAAAAAAGTTTAAAAAAACATTAGGCTGTGCTTTTTCCGCTTGGGTGACATCGCGATGCCACCTAGCGGACACACATAAGACTGCACTTTTGGTATGGAGCTCTTTTCACCTGGTTCTTCAGGGGCCAGATGCAGAAACATGGGGTGGAAAAAAAGAAACGAGCATCTTTTCTTTTGAGAATGAGAAACTGAACAAAATAAAAAAAAAAAAAAAAATAACTAAAATCTGTTGAAACTGAATTTTAAAAAAATCTTAAACGAAAAAGATTAAAACTATAAAATAGAATAAGAAATGAAAATATTTTTTTTTCTCATTAGTTTTAAGCATATATTTAGATTTTAATTCTCATGTTTCACTCAGACTCGTCTTCCAGCATTTTGCTAAGGCGTCTTAAATGGAAGAATAAATGTGCTTGTGCTGCTGTTAGTTTTTCCTAATAGTCTCTTAGTAAAACTGGATGACAGATTCAATAAACCGTTTATTCATCTCATGCAGGATAAGCAGGAGACATAGTTTGTTATTAATGGAACCATTTTTTATTTTACCTCTGAAGAATTGGCTTTACTTTCTTCCAGTTTGGCACCAGTTATTTTTATTCATTAGTGCAGCAACATTATTTATGTTAGGAATTCTCCCAGAATTAAAGATCGAAGTGGGAATAAAGTTAATGTGTCTGCCTTGCATCTCCCACTGACTAATTGTTAGAAAACTGTAATCATCCATGTTTTCATTAATGTTTCATGCATCTGGTCCCGGGTTTGTTTCATGTGGAGAGTGAAAAGCACATCAACTGCTTGTGCGCATGCGTTTTCTCATATTCTGCTCTTAAATCAATTAATTTTCCCATCATATTTTAGCGCTGCAATTTACCTCTACAGGATGTAAACAACAAAAAAGCAAGCTGGCGTCTATAGGCTGCACATGTTTATGAATATCGCGTAGCTCCGCATTTTAAAGCTCGTCTTCATAACAAAAACATGTAAACTCAAGATGAGATGATGAAGCGACAACCCTCGGATGTTTCTGCACCTTCCAGAGGAATGTAGCCTCATGTGGATGAAAACTGTAGAGTTTTGAGATGAAACCAGATGATGAGGGGAAGTGAAGTTGTAACCAGCTTGTCTGATGTTCTCCAGGCTTCGTGTCGGTTCACAGAGCAGTGAAACCACATTTCTTTGTGTCGTTGGGAGCTGGTTAAGAGGTCAGATGGTGTTTTAGAGGGCGGTGCTCCGCATCATCCCGTACGCTTCGTACAGTTTGTGGAGAAGCTCCTCTTTCTCCTCGTCTGGGAGGAAGCTCGCCTTTGCAGAGTTGATGTTCTACGAGACAAAACGACAAAGTTCCCATTGAGTAAGCACTGAGCGTTCCCTCCTGGTTGGCTCAGGATGATGAGAGGAAATGGATTTCAGCTTCTTCAGCTCTTTTTCTAATCAAATGGATTGATTAAGTGATTATAAGTCAGTGTGAGCAGCTCAATATAAACAGCAGGGTTTGTCTGAGCTCGTTTTCAGACTCTGCTGGCCTCAGTATGTGAAAGCTGCAGTCAGGCCTGTCACAATAAATCAATTAATTGCATGATAAACTAAAACAAACGCAATCATTTTTATTTGCTTGATTTATCATTTTTCTCCTTTCTACCAAAACTGATCTTCCGTCTTGTGTTTTGGTCTGAACTATCCTTTTTAAGATCGTTTTGTTTACAGAGACTTCAGAATTCATTTTATTTGTTTTGTTTGTTTATTTTGGATATTTCAAATGTCTTGCAGTTCCAATATTTAAATGTTAATCAAAATTGAAAGTTTATAGATCTGCGAGATAAATAATTATTCTCCATAATTACTTGAAAATTGTCTCAAAACATATTACCTTTCATCGCAATAAGTTCTGGGACAATTTATCATCTAGTAAAGTTATTTATTGTGACAGGCCTAGCTACGATATGTTAGTTTTATTAAAAATGTATTTTTCTTACATATTTATTGAAATTGTCACCATGTCATGACATGTAATAATATGAGACAGCTCATTTGGAAAAAAAAAATTCAATCTCCTCTTCTCCAAGTGCTAACTAGAAGCTATATATATTTTTTGTATATGAAATAATAATAATAAAAAAAAAATGCATTTTCTATTTATTTAAGATAAAGTTACATTCACCAATTTGATTCATAAATCTCCAGTTCTGTAAAAAAAAAAAAAAAAAAAAAAATCCCATTATTTAAAGTAGGTTATTGAACTGTGGCACTTCTAGCTTTCCATAAACACTACAGTCTAGGTGGTTCATATTCTGCTTGTATTTTTTCTTTTTTAGCAGTTGAGGTTCTGTTACAGCCAAATTACAAAAATTTGTAAAATTTTGTGATTGCAAATTTTTTTGTATCTAATCGCTGAAGCTATTTAACATGTCGACAGTTTCAATCCATTTTTTTTTTTAGAAACACTACAAGGATAAAACTAGTCAAGCAAGCAGGTGGTGATATTGTAAAAGTCCTAAATCTACTAAAAATTGTGATAATTTCTTAACTATAATTTCTACTCTTCATTCTATGCAAGGAAGAGATTTTACAATATATCAATTCACTTGATACATCTCTGGTTGAAATAAAACAAATTAAAATGCTGTAAATCTACAACAAAAAATAAATTAATGCAGGTGGTCAGTCAAAGTTCAGACCTTAACTTTAATGAATTGCTGCAGTTAGACCTTAAATAACTTGTGCAGAAATCTTCAAAACCCTTGAATTGTTTTGGCCACTTTACAGAACTGAAGCGCAAATGTCATCACTAACAGTCAGGAAAAAGTCTGTTGATGTTAATTTATTTATATGTTGGTATTTAATATAATCACTGACCTTTAATGGAGCTGGTGAGCAAATCTGTTACGTTAAGGTTGAGCTGTTCAGGCTTTGAGGTGACTCGATTGTGCAAATTCAAATGCCAGTTTTTTTTTCTCTATGGTCTTATGCAAGGCCATGTTTCATGCAAACCTGCTTTGTTGTTTTTCTTAGTGGAATTAAGAGTTTATGCTGCATAAAAGGAGTTGAATTGTTAAACAGAAGTAAGATGGAATATTTTTCAGAGTTCGGCTTTGTTCTCGTTCAAATAATCAGCGATAAAAGGCAAATGGACGCCGCATTCTCCTTTCTACCCTCATCTAAATAGCTTCTCCCTGTGATCTGGTGCTATTATTAAACTGCATTTGATCTCACCAGCCGTTTGAATTCCTCCTCCGTGAATCCCATGTGTTGGTGCACAACGCTGTAGTCGAGTAGCAGGTTGGAGTTGAAGATCAGAGGGTCGTCTGTGTTCAGGGAGTAGTTAGCCTTGTCCTGTCTAAACCTGCAGAAGCAAAAATAAATCCCGGTTTCATGAACCTTTTTGTTTTAATCTATATTTGAATGGGAGGGTGAAAAAAAACTCACGTTATGATGGGGTGTTTGGTAAAGTCTGAGTTGCAGGCACCTGTCAGCTTACTGGAAATGGGACACATCTGCAAGAAGAACATTTCATTCAACTCATGTCGCCACTAGAGGGCACACTATCTCCACTTCCATGGGGAGTTCACCACTAAAATGACTAAAACTACACTTAATAATCAGGAGGAAATACTTTCAGGATTCTTACATAAATAAAGTATTTGGGCCACTAAAAGAAAAAAAAGAAAAAAACAATAAAGTTTTGAGAATAAAGAAAACATTTTGAGAGTATGGTGATAATGACATTATTCTCAAAATATTATGACTTTATTCTTGCATTTTTATTAAATCTTTTCTTACCGTGGCCAGAATATGCCATCATAAATACAAGAGAATAAAATAAGGATTTTGTTTTGATGGAAAGGCTTGTGAGGTTGGTTGTTTACCTCAAAGTGCATGTTTTGCTCTAGCAGTTTTTTGTACAGAGCTGGGTCCTGAAGCGTGTTGTAGCCGTGTCCGACTCGTTCGGCCTTCAGCTCTTCAACAGCCTAAAAACACCAAACACGCAAACAAAGTTAAAATCTCCGACAACTTTAACCTGATATACACCGATCGCCTCAGTTTTGATAAATTCATGATTTACTTGAGATTAGCCGTTTTTCTACTTGTAATTATAACCAAACAGGAACAACCTTTAAGAAGAGTAAGCCCTTTTATTCTTATACGTACACTAGTGCACATTTATTCTTCCTTATTAATTATAAAAATGAATCAGAATCACTTTATTAATCCTCATGTGGAAATGGTTTCTGGCTGGTTAGGTCAACAACAAAACTCTTGTCATTTCCAGCAAATTCAGAGGTAAAACATGCTGCCCAAATGTTCTGGAACTCTGCTTGGGTTGCTAAGTAACGGGGCAGTGCCTGCTGATTCGTGACATTACATCCGGAAGGTTTTTGAAACTGCCCATTTCCCAGACACTAAAAATGTTGAACTTACTGCCAAAAAATATATTTTTTTAAATGCTTCGCCTGTTTTTACAAGCAGAAGAAACCCAAATGGAAGTTAAAAAAAAAAAAAAAAAAAAAAAAAACAGCATACAAAATGTGAAATTCTGATTCTAGGTTCCCCTTTAAAGGAAGCTTATAAAGACATGGCATGATTATCAGAGCTTTCCCTTAATCATTTAAAGGCATTAATGTCTGAATTTGAAGAAAGTGGTCAAAAAAGCCCCTCTGATTATTCTGTCATGTAGAAAAACTTAATATCTGGTTTCAGCTGTACGTTTCATTTACTCCCAGTTTTATCTTCACCACCTCACAGCAAATAATGTTTGGAAATTTTCCCCTTTCTTCATTGCCTCCATGTTGCTTCTTTGTTAAGATATTCACACGTCAGGACAGTTTCCTCATTGTTGAAACAAAACGCATTCAGTCGATCGCTTCTCTTGTTCTTCCCAGTTTGTTCTTCCACTGACCTCCAGTGAGTCGACAAAACTCTGCTCCGCTTATTGTGCTTGGCTCTTCGCCCTCATCTCTATTGTTGTGCCGTGGCTTCAGGGTTTTGTTTACGCACATTTAAGAGCGACTAAGATGTCAGGCGTGTCAGCCAAACCTCGGAGCGACTCACCTCCTTCACCACCGACGCTGGGCCCACCTCTCCTGCATGAACCGTGCGGTGAATCCCACATCGAACGGCCTCCTGGGAACGAAGTCCATCAAGGAACATATGAGAAACAAGTGAGCGCGGCCAAACATCTGGCTTTCACATCTGCAACGCTTTGGTTTGTTCTCACTGGAGCAACATTTTGCAACTTTTCCAGCTCACTTAAAAATAAAATCACAACGAAACCTTACATAACTCTAAAGACATAAAATCCTCCCCATGTTTATGTCGTCTGGTTTTATTTCAGGATTGTCAGCAGTTTGTGCTTATAGTGGTCACAAGTTACATTAACTCAGTTACATTTACTTGAGTAAAATTTTGAGTATTTTTACCATGCAGTACTTTTTACTTTTACTTGAGTATTTTTCTGGATTCTCTACCCACTCAATGAAAATCAAACATATTTGAACAAAACTTCACCAGACACACCTATAGTATTTGTTAAAGTTTCATGAGTTTTTTTTAATGAAAAACTGATTAGTAAAAGTTTTCTTTTGTTATTTCTTTTGCTGCTTGTATGAATTAAAGTCAGTTTGGTCCTTAGATGCCAAAATTTCCACTTAACTTTATACTTTGGTTTGTCTGATGATGTAATTTTTAAATAGAAAATGGTTGATAATTTGATCAGTTACTCAGTTCTTGAGTAATTTCTCAGACAGCTACTTTTTACTTTTACTTGAGTAAAAATATGTTGCAGTAATGCTGAATTTTTGGGCACTCTGCCCACTTCTGCTTACTTGGCACATTTATATCTTAGGTCATAAACCATAGATGATAAAACTTGCTTTCGGAGAAGACTCTGATCTTTCTCCTCGCTGAATAAGTTTTCCATTTCATTCATCAGTACAGCTTTCTGTAGATAAGATCAGCGTGGGCAGTTCATGTAAAATGCGACACTAGTATTCGATCCAAAGCTTTTCCCAGGTAAGCAAACTTCTTCATGCTTCATCGCACAAAGAAATGTTGGCATGAATGAAAACTTAAAACGATTAAACTGGAAGAACGAGAACAGAAAACCTCGTCATGGAGCATGTAATAATCTTAGACCTAAACTTTATTCGAAGGAAAGACGGCAATAAACGATAGAGTAACAGATGTGAAGTAATCTCTATTTACTGAACAAAGATGAAGCCAAAGTTGTAAAGTCGTGTTGATGGACCACAATATTTTAAAATTCATGCATAAAGTGCAATTATTTTTAACTAAACTATACTCAAAACAGATTTCTAATAAGAGAAATCAAACAACTGAGATTTTCAAATAAGCAACGATGTAAAGAGGCATTTCAGTTAAAGGTGTTAATTTACTTTCTGCATTTAAAAGAAATGTGATAATTAATATGGTGTGATATGGCATTGATGTTTTATTGTGTTTTCTTTGTGTATTTGAATGTCTGTAATAGTTTTCTCACTGCAAAAACACCAAATCTTACCAAGTATTTTACCTAGTTTCTACTGCAAGTACACTTGAAATAAGACAAAACTAACTTACAAGTATCGGAGATATTGGAGCTTGTTTTAAGTCAATATTTCCTTATTAGGAAAAGGTACTAGTTCTACTGGCAGATTACTTCACTTATAACAAGATATTTTTCCCACATTATAAGTGAAATAATCTGAAACCAGAACTATTTCAGAAATAATAAGGAATAATTTACTTGCAACAAGCTACTAAATCTTGCTGAAAAAATACTTGTAAGTTTGTTTTATCTTATTTCAAGATATGTTCACTAAACACTAGACCAAAAATAGTTGGTAAGATATTATGTTTTTGCAGTGTGCCAGTGAGACAAGCACTTTTTTTTTAAATATAATTTGTAAGGAATTATTGACTTAACACAAGTTCCTACATGTTGCTGTAAAGTTAGGTTCATCTAATTTCAAGTGTACTAAAATATTTACTCTAAAAACAAGACCAAAAATACACAGTGCGATTGTGTTTTTGTAGTGTATGCCGAGACATGTCCAGAAAAAATTATTCCTGAAAGATTTATAGTCAAAGTGGAAACTCACTTCTAAGTTCAGAAATATGTTTATAATCTAATTCAGCTGTTTTTCCATTTTTTTTTGGGTGAAGTCTGGAGTGTTTTTAATGTCTTAATGGTTTTCCATGCTCACCTGGTAGGCCGTCCTGTGTTCTGGGTTTGCTTCGAGGTTCATCGACTCATCACCTGCCAGATCGATGGCCACCACACCATCATCCTGATACTTCTTACACAGCTCCACCACTTCAATGGACCAGCCTGGAACGAGTTCAAACTTCCATTACGACAAATTTTAGGCCTGCTAACTGAACACAATGTGTGCAGTGTGCAAAAGAAATGAGAATAAATCCAAGGAAATCCTGAGCCTAGAAAAACATGAATCGACACGCAGGCTGCAGAATTTAACATTGTGACTAGTTTTTTATGATTTGCTTTAGGGTTTCAGATTGATTCTTCTCAGGTCTGTGCAGGAAATTTGAAGCTCAGCCAGCAGCTGGATTCTTGAGCTTAACTTAGAAAAGTCAAAATGAGATTTTGCTGGTGAAAGGCTTATGTGTCGCCGTGTCATATTTACTGCAGAGACACGAGAGACAGGAGCGCTCATGTAACTCTGCAAGAGGAAATCTAAAAAATATTCAACTAATTTGTTGTTTGGCTGCTTTAAATTATATATTTACTGCTATAAAAACTGAATAATACCAGAATAATCTGTCACTAGTCCACATTTTCTAATTGTAACATATTTCTAAAACAAAACAATCTTTTTTCCACCTAAGATAGCTGCATAATGTTTGCCATTGGGTTTATTTAAAACATATTCACATTTATTTCGCATGTGAAGTTAATTTGGCTGTTGGGTTGCATGGAAACAGTTGCTGGAACAGAGCAGCTCATGTTACTGCAGTTCATGTTACTGTCAGCGCTGCTTCATGTTAACACAGCAACACCAGCTGGTGCTGAAAGTGCTGCAACACCAAACCAGTGGGTTGGAAAATGCTTCTTTTTTTGATGAAAGCTGCAGGATTTTGTTCTGTTTTTTTCAGATATTTTATCTTTTGCTTTATTTAAGAATAGATTGTAAGGTAGAAAATAAACTTAAATGTGACTCAAATGTGTCAAATTGTTCTGACTTTATTTTCAAGAATTACTCCAACTTTATCCTTGTATTATTTTGACTTTATCTTAATCCATTTATTTTTTTTTACTTTTATTTTATCTTGGTAATAAAGTAAATTATGTCACAAAAAAAATTCCATGCTAGCAACCATTTTCTTTTCTTTTTTTAAACCATTATGTTCCACAACTATCTCCACCCTAAGTAATAGGCTTTGGACATTTCTTGGAGTTCTCAATAAAAGCACATTTTGTTCTGAAAAAGATTTTAAAACATTTCTAAAGCATAAAATCAATCGAGTCTCTTTGAAAGAATAACCGAGGCAGAACTTCGATGACACAAGACATTAGCACACAGGCCCCTTATCTCACAAGCGTGTTTTGGCAGACACGAGCATGAACAGGTCATTACTTGGCATGTGGCGCATGCAGCATAGAATGGACCTGGCTTTGATATTGAAGGCCCTCTCCCCCTCGCTGAGGCCCTCGTTAACCAGACGCACCACCTCATCCGGGCTCAAGTCTCCTCTGTCCACAAAAACACAAAACAAATGTAATACACCCCACCACAGCCAGAAAACAATGAAATAAAAGAATAAAAAAACACTCACTCTGTCTGGTTCCAAGGAATGGGTTTGCCGACATCGCAGTTAGCGAGGAAATGTGGGCTGTACCTGACCTCAACGTAAATGACTCCTTCCTTGGCTTTGTCCTCAACAAACTCGTAAGCGATCCTCTTTATGGCGTCTCTGTCGCCGCTGAAATGGAAACAGCGATGAAACGTTTTGATTCATTATCAATCAATACTCCATCATCTGGGCAGCAGCAAAATGAAAAATGATCCACAATAAATGCTGATGTGATAAAAATCATGCTGTGTACCGTAAAACTTTTTATGGCTGAGTTTTTTATCAGTAATATTTTTGCTTATCATGAACTATTTAACGTTCATGATAGCAGAGATATCAAGCTGATATCTCAGCTAAAAGTTACGGGAGATCGTGTTGAATATCAATCAATCAATCAAGTTCATTTGTATTGCAACAAGGCGGTACAAAGAGGATCAGTGCCACTGAAAAAAAAGACTTACCATAATCTCAGAATTCAGACTTAAATCTCAAAATTCTAATTTAAATTTCAGATTTTTAACTTTAATCTTCAGAGGAAAAAAATCAGATTTTTTAAAATTTATTTTAGTGGCACTAATTTGTAATTTCTTCCTATATACGTTTATTTAATTTTATTCTTCCAACAGCATTAAAAATTATTGTTAATTTATGTACTAAGAAGGAAAAACCTGTTTGTTAATTGAAACTTTTTAAACATGACTAATGATTAATGAAGAGCGATTCAAAACTGATCTCTGTGTAATATCACATTTATTCCTCAATTTTTTTTTACACCTCTTTTCTAGCAGTCATATTAGCAGAGGCACTGTACTTTATCTGTAGTGCCAGGCAAAAGTGACAAACCAATCCAAATCTCTTTACTTCTTTATAGCTTGGTAATAAGGAGTAAGACGTTCCTGAAAAACTTTCAGAAAGCCTGCAGAAGCAAAACAACAATAAAAAAGACCGACCTTTGGTCACCGTCTTGTTTTTAAATTCAGGTTGAAGTTAAACTTTTTTTTCACAAGCCAATTATACATTTATGTCAGGAATCTTGGCGTTGGTTTTGACCAGGGTGTTTCTGTGAATTGCAGCCTTTGTTCACTTCTATAACATCTACATGTATATGAATCATTTCCTCAAAGATGCAGAAGAACTGGTTCACGACTTTAAGTTATAATATTTATAGTTTCTGTGATGCCACCTGAGTTGGCAGTGTAAAAGATTTTCTGCACATGGCAGCGTTCCAGTCCAAAAAAGGTTGGCTGGTTGACTTGTTATTCTTGTTTGTTCTGATCCGGATTCTTCTACGTTTGACCCATTTAACAGCTTGCTGAGCACTTTTATTTACAAGCACTGCATGAGGAAAAATTAGTTTCTACATTGAAATTAGTTTAGATTCTCTTCATGTTCTCGTCTTTTTACTGCATCGTCTTTATGCGAGTTGTTACAAGATGTTGCTGTGCTTCCTGTTTGTTTTCTTACTACATGTTCAAATTGGTGAAAAAGGATCTTGAAAACCACAGACTGACAGGAATTAATGCAAGTAAGTTTTGTCTGCGGATGTGTGATAAGATCACGAACTGTGCAAACTACTGACATTGAAATATTGAGATCAGAAGAGAGCTGATCTGGTATAGTTCAAGTGCAGCTGGTGAGATTGTATCAAACGGTTTCTGGTGAACTAGTTTTGTTCAAACTGACAAAATTTTAACTTATTAGTTAACTATAAAACACATGTAAAATTTGCACATGCCTGTAAGCATTAGAGTAACAATGCTGGTCAGAACTGGAGCAGAAACAGCAAAACACAAAACTTCAAATATTTTTAGTCTAGTTTCTAGTGCAAATAGTTTAGGACTCATTTTGCTGCGTGTCACAAAACAAAATGCTTCCAGCGTTTACAGTGAATGCTGCCCACCTGAATGACTTTTGTACCGCAGCATCCTACTCTTACATAGAGCCACACTACTGCCCTGCAAGAGCTAAACCCAGCCAGCATGTTCCCTAATGTTCGAGCTGCACAGAAGAACGGTCCATTCAACACGGCTGCATGCTGCAGTCCAACCCACTGCACCATATTCTGTAACCATAGGAGGCGCTGGTGCAGTTTTACACCATACTTTGCCATTCCTCAAAAGATAAAGTCCAACAATCAACAACTTACCACTAATATTGCAACTACGGAAATATAAATTGTGACAGAATACTTCATAATGCTCTGTAAACAGAGAATTTAAATATTGACCCTATGCAACAAGTTCACTTAATCAATGGAGGCGCCATGATGGACATCGGACGTGAGGAACGTGTTCTGTCAGAATACCAGTATTGAACAGAGTGACTGAAATTGTTTTCCAAAGTTGTTGTTTTTTTTATTCATGGCTTCTACTTGTTTGAATTGAGATAATTTGTCTGTGAATGTAACACGCCTGGTTGGGACTCAGACGGCGGAAATTACAAAAGTTGGGAATAGCTAGAAACCGACCGGTACCTCCTCTCTCCTGACGTGTTGGTCAAATTACCGACTTTTCCTGAATTCACACCACATCATTTACATCACCAGGTCATAAACAGTGATTCTCCTTACACTGGAGATGTGTTGAAAACGTACAAAAGACGAGATGCTTCCATGCACGCTAGGCTACATGACGGTGCGGCATCGTCTCCATGGTTACCAATGGTTTGATGCGTACCTTCTCCATAATGCGACATTTGATATCTAATCATACTTACTTATTAAGTGTATAAGTGAACAGCTGCTATCCATCGCCGCCGTATTTTTCCTCATTAAAGTGACAAGTTTGGTTTCTATCCTCGTCTGTGCAGCTGACTGTGCAGCGCTCTATGACCATTTAAAAAGTGAAATCAATTAAATAAAAGCAATATTAATTTACAGAGGTTTGTTTTTAACTGGAGCATATAGGTTGTTTTGCCGTCCATCATGGCGGAGCGTGCAGATTTTTGAAGAGCGTGACATCATGCGCAAAGGGTTAATAGTAACTTATATTTTACTATAAGTTACAGTGTTTTCACAATATCTGATGAGAGATGACATATTCTGTGAACACAATGGTAAGATGTCACTTTTTATTCTCGGTTTAGCTTTTTTTCCTTAATTTTCCCTTAGCTTAAATATGTTTGGTGTAAAACTGCAACAGCGCCTCCTACGGTCACAATGTATGGTGGTGACATAATATGGCGTAACACCGGTGGCGTTCAGGGCTGAAAGACTGTATTTGGTCTGTTCTTCAGAGTTCAGGATTAAAAATAAGGCAGAGTGACACATGAAAGGCTTTCCTGAATAGGTTTACTGTCCTTTTTCTGGTTGGTTGCCAAGGTGACACTTGATCTCAATGATGCCGGGTTCCTGTTCTACATGTCTGGAATTTAAAAGTGACGCCCCCTGCTGTGGGGCAGAGTTACATTGCATAATCTTCCTGTGCTTTACAGACCAACTCCATCAATCACACCCAGCCTTTTTTAAAGCCTTTGGATGTAACATAACTGCAGTTATAAGATACTGGACTTCAGCTCTCAAGGTGAACTCTGACCCCGTTGTCACACTTTGTACCTCCTGTAAGGAAACTCCCTCTACAGTTATGCGATTTAAGAAGCTGCTGTGTCGATACTTACGCAATCACGTGCATGTACTCCTCAAATTTTCCCAAGAATTTTGTGAGAGTGGCAGGCTCGTGAACGACGATCTTCTCCTTCAGTTCCTCGGCTGTGTTTGCAGGAAGAGAGATACCTCGTCTCCTGGATGGACAAGACAGAAAAATGGAAGACATTGTTAAAAGATAGTGTAAAAATGAAAACAGGTACTTTATTTTGGCGGTGCACCAATCCATGTTGTCTCATTTCTGATATCTAAGGTACCATTTACTCGATTGACTTTTGTTGGGAAAAAAAAATTACTTTTTATACTTGAGTAATTTTATTATGAGGTATCGCTACTTCAGTAAAATTTCTGGGTTCTCTACCCACTGAAAACCAAAAACATCACCAGAAACAGACACACCCCTGGGGTTTTTGTCAAACTTTAAGCTTTTTTTTTTTTATTGAAAGAAACATTTTCTTTTGTCTGATTTTATTTTTTGTTACTATTAGTCATTTTTGTTCTTAAAATAGTAAAATTTCCAATTAACTTTATATTTTGCTTCCTCTGATTATGTAATTTTTAAATATTAAATGATTGATAATTTGAACTCAGTACTTGTTTAGACTTTTGACCAAAAACTTTTATATTCTTACTTGAGTTATTTCTTAGACGGATACTTTTCACTTTTACTTGTGTAAAAATATGTTGAAGTAATAATACCTCTACTTTAGTACAATTTTTTGCTACTCTGTTCACCTCTGCAGCTGACCAAATATGCTGGAGCTCAGCGTGGGTCGCTAGGTAACGAGGCTGTGCTGTGGTGGCGTTGCTAGGTTACGGCTCAGTGACCGTTGAATGCGACTTAAAAAAACATGAACTTATAGCTAAGAAATTGGCTGGGTGTTTATTTTTGAAGCATTTTGGTTGTTTTTAGAAGTTGCGACTCAAATGAAAGTATAAAAACACAGAATGTGAATTTTTGCTTTAACTTAAAAGGAGGCAACCATTTAGTTTTCTTTTTTCCATGATGAAATGTAGCTGTTTAAATTTAGAAAGTATATAAAATTAGAAACTATTCCCTACAGAAAAAATTCGCCAATATGGATTTTCAACCGTCGTTCTGCTTTTTGGAGCGCTTCCCATTGGGATTTGGAGGAAGAAGTCTGAGCAGAGGTCACCAGACCTCCTTTTCTCACCACTTTCCTCTTCTGTGGAATATCTGGGCTTTCCAAATCCAGCTGGAAGATACAACCTTTAAACCATTAACTCGCTCTTCCCTGCCGAAAACAAATCCGCTGGGATAAATTTGGAAGGCCTCCAACCAAGAAGCAGAATCCCCTTTTCACTTTTTCGCCTCTTAAAGATAGCTGAACTTTTAGCTCTCTCTGGAAATGATTTTCATTTCTGGTTGTAAATGGAGAAAAACTTGTACTGAACTCCTTCTGTTGCAAGATCCAGTTGGTTGGGTTTTGAAGCTCTTTGATTGATATCCGTCCACCACCAGAATAGATTCCATGAGATCAGAGTTGCTGCAAACGGCGTTGACAGCTTCCCCTTTCTGTAATGTCTGACTGTTTGCCAGAATCTTTTCATGGCCGATGAAAAACTATGCTCCCTAGCTTCTCAAGATGCTTTCTTTAGACTGAAAGATCCTTTTCATCTCAGGACCTACAGCCACAATTCGGCCACGATTTGGACCAACACCAACACCCTTTTGGCTACAACTACATATCGCTCAGGTGGACCACAATCGGAAACATCCCATTTGGTTTCAATGGAGTAGTGCCAAAATAAATACTGATATGCAAAACAAATTACCAGTTTTGTTGGTTGATGCATCATTCACCAGCAATTCACACCAGTCTGCTTTAATCGAACTGTAGTCCATTTTTCTAGAAAGTCCAGTTTGTTTGGGGAGGTGTGAATGCGCAATCAAACTCTGATTAGGACCAAAAAACGAAATCTGGTCCGCTCAAAAGCCTCGGTTTGATTGAAGTGAACACTAGTGCAGCTTGAATGCGTATGTGAACTCCAATCAGACTGGAGACAGTTCGAAAAGCAGGAAGTGGACTACTGCGCAGGGCATTCTGGGTAAAAACAACCAAAACAAACACTAGCACAAGAAATGACTCATGATTGTTTACCAAACTGAAAACTGCTAAAATCTGACACTACTCCAAGAAAGAAGTTGCGCTCAGTTTCTTCTTCAGAGGTTTTTGTGTTGCTTCCTTCAGTGTTTCTTGGTGCAGTGCCCCCACAGGCGAGGAGAGAAACAGATTTTTAATAGTTTGGTTTGTTTGTCACAGTGCAGTGTGAAGGTAAACAGCAGCCGCTGAAAATGTAACAAACTCACTTAAATCCTTAGGTTGCTTCTAACACATCAACATTGAGAACTGTAAATGTTTACTTTAGACCAAAATTATAAATTTACTTCACTTGTCAAAGTTCAGAATGTTACGACTTAATGGTGTAAATTCTTGTGTGATGTTGTGATAATCGTTTCTGTTACTCATCAGCGATACGGCAATAAACTCACTTTATTGCTGTATACTCAGAACTCACACGCTCACGTTTAATTGTATATAATCCAGAAGTTTAAAGGTCACACAAACACAGGCTCATATTTCATTATGCAACCTCTCTACTTTGATGCCAGCAGAAACCCTGATGTAATTAAATCAACCACACAATTAGGATAGCATCCAAGAAAAACACTAAATCTTACCAGGTATTTCTGGCGCATACATCTTAGCACACATGAAATTAAATAAAAAGACTTGAAAGTAACTTTAGATAAAAGAGCTTTTTTAAGCAAATAATTCCTTAATATTGTGGTTTTTATTTTAATGACAGATTATTTCACTTCTAACAAAACATTTTCCCCATGTTATAAGTGAAATAATCTGCCAGTGGAAGTAGTAATATTTCATCAACATTAAGAATTTACTTACTTAAAACAAGCTCCTATATCTTCTAAAAAGTTACTTGCAAGTTACTTTTGATTTATTTTAAGTTTACTAAAATTCTGGCACCAGAAACCAAATAAAAATACTTGGTAAGACTTTATGTTTTTCCAGTGTACTAGTGGAGCCAGCACTTTTTTCATAAAATTTTAAGGACTTATTAACTTAAACCAAGCTGTTATCGCTTAATAAAAAATTACTTTTGTCTTATTTTAAGTTGTAATAAGATATTTGAGCTAGAAACTAGACGAAAAATACTTGCTAATATTTCGAGAGGAGGTTGGAGTGTTTTGTAGATGTAGGCAAGCAGGTGCAAAAACATAAATAAATATGTTTATCTATTTATTTATTTGTTGAATAAGTAGATAAATAAATAAGTATATTAAATAAATAAAAAAATCAGAAGAAACCACATTAACATGTTAGCATTCAAGGAAAATTAAAGAAAAGCAAATCCACTTACTTGGCCACATCCAGAATGGTCTGCACTCTGATGGCTCCATCAAGATGAACATGCAGCTCGATCTGTGGATAAGAAGACAATCAATCGATGTTAATTTCTCACACACAGGAATGTTGGCACATCTTCCTGGACCAAACAGAGCAGCGTAGCTGAGGTTGTGCTTTGGCTGCAGCTCATTGTGCATACAGAGCACATGGTTGGGCAACCGGTGGTGAACGGGGCCAGGAGTGCCACAGGGGGCAAACAGGAACGGCTGGCCTGGCTCCCCCTCTGTTGCTGAAAGCTGTGATTTATGCCAGCAGATGAAACGGAAGAATCTTGACTCGTCCCTCAATGAGTTCGACAAGTTGCTCCGATTAAGAAAGAGCAAAGCAAGAGGCTCGTCATGACCTAAAGCTCAAGAGCAGGCCAGGAAAAACTTCAGATGATTCAAATCGGACTCCTTGCTGCTGAACAGTTTGGCTTGTGTTGCTTTGGACTGGAAACACAGCTGGGTTACAAGATTTTTAGTTTTAAGAAACAGGATTCATGTAGAAATAATAAAAAGCTGCAGTAAAACAAAGCATGTGTTGTTTTTCTTGGATGTGAACAAGCCATCACCAACTTATGAAAATATTTTGCACTATTTTCCCCAAAAATGACCTGGCAGAGACTGATGCATTCTGTATATCAGACTTTATAATAAAATAAAAGCATTGTGTATATCAGACTTTTTACTCCCACACATTTGAATAATAGCTACACTGCAAAAACACAAAATCTTATGAGGCAATTCTGGTAGTTCAAATGCTTTACTCCTGAAATAAAACAAAACTAACTTACAGGTAACTTTTCAGCAAAGTATAGGAGCTTGTTTTAAGTAAATAATTCCATAACATTGATGATAACCTTGCCCTGTTACCTGTAAAACAGGAGCTGTTGACATAAAAACCAGTGCTGCCGTCTTGCCTGAGTGAAAGCAATGGTTCAACAGTTCCTAAAATCCTTTATAAAGGTTCCTTTAGCAGGTTAGCATAGCTCTATGGGTTATGCTAGCAGTGTATGTGTATTCATTAAAATACACGGTCATTGAATTTTTTTGCATAAAATCATTCTGCAAGCGAAATTTCTTTGAAAGAAGATTTCTGAGCTCCACATTTCACACCTTTTCTAGAAAAAACCTCAGAAATGTTGAGATTAAGCTCAGAAATTTTACAGAAAACACAAGGAAATGTTTGAGTTTCAGTTGAAAATTTACTAGAAAAAAATCTGAAATTTTGACATTCATCTCAAAAATTTTCTCTGAGCTCCAAATGTTGAATATTTTCTAGAAAACATTTAGAAATTTTTGAGCATGAATAGTTGAAATTTGTGAGAAGAAACTGTCACACATTTTCTAGAAAAATCTCAAAAATGTTGAGATTAAGCTCAGAACTTTTTCAGAAAACAAAAACATTTTTCAGTTTCAAACGTCAATTTTTTCTCTTTTTTGAAACTCCCAATTTTTTTTAAATAGAACATGTCTAAGATTAATCTCAAAATCTCTGAGGTTTTTTTTTGGCAGAAATTTACTCCTCCTTTTTTCTATCTACAATAAACTGCAACCTGGAAGAGGAGAGAGTTGGACAAACCCAGATAGGTCAAAGGTCCCCTTTGACCTGGGAAACATCTTGGGTCCCACCAGGAAGTGCTTGAGACTGAGATATCCTCTTGGTCTTGTTACCCAGTCTCAGTTTAACTGAAGATGATGGACAGATTTTTTAGCTTTAAATACTAAATATGTTGCTTTAATAACATTCAAACATTACAATTGTTATTTGTTACCAGGGCTGCCCAAGCATTTTTGGGACCCTGGGCACATTTTTAATTTGGGAGCCCCATGCCAACATGCATATTTCTAAAACAATCTGTAACACAGCTACCATCATAGGCATCATTTTTAAGTAGCTTAGATTTTATCCACTGTTATTATGGCTGCTGATTTTAACTAAAATATAAATTATTTGGATTATTTGGAACCCTAAATTTACAGCAAATACATTAACAAGTTTTATATGTTATATTTCTCCAACAGTGACAGCAGGAAGAGATAAACCTATTGTTTGTGTACAAACTATAAAAATAATACAAAATTGAATATAGTTTCAATATATTTTTAAAGATCGATTTTTTAATCAAGCTAGCTTAACTCTCATATACCTTTGGCCGGCTCCGTTTGTTGCCTATTTGTTGAGAAAAACTGTTTCAGTTCTAAAATAAGACCTCCATCTGCACAAATTAACCAATCTAATCTCTGATTCATGTGTGTTTTATGGCTTTTCTTTTTTTTTTTTATTAATCATTTTTCATAAACGTTTTTTAAATGTTGAAGCTTCAGAGCTGTTCACAGATGATGAAATGTTTCTCCACTCGATATCTACTTCAGGAAATCTTGTGGCTGTTCTTTCAGTTCCCCTGCAGCATGTTGTGGTCATTTTAAATTAATCTCGTGACACTGAAGATGTCTGCAGTTTTGCAAGAGAAAAGTTTTATATCACAAGTATGAAGCCAAAGAGGAAGCTCCAATGAACTGAGGAGATTCAGATTGCAGCTGTTTTATTCACGTCTATTTTTGCTAAAAACACTTTTAATGTGATCCAGCTGTGCCATCAACTAACAGAAACTCGCCTCCTTTGTTTCACAAAAACTGAATAAGTTGGATAAAAATAAGCTGCAATATCTTATAAACGTATTAATTTCTCTAGAACTTTTTCTCATTTTGGATCACAGTAAAAACAAGAGCATGACGCTACCACCACCGTGTTTCACCATGGGAAGAGTTTGTATCTTTTCATCACTAGTAGGATTTGTGTTGGTCTGTTGTATAAAAATCAACTAAAAGTCTGTGGTTCTCACTTGATAAAGAGTGAAAAAGCTAAGAGGATGTGAATATTTTTTCCAAACACTTTTATGCAGAAATTTCCCAGAAGTCATTAGTTTCATATTTGTGCATCATTTAATACATGATATTTTAGATAGTTTTTAGTCCTAACTCATATTTTTTTAAGAAGCCAACTCATGCTAGAGTGTAAGTTTGGGTGTGAAGCCATTTGAAGGGATAAAATGATGCAGCAGCTGCATCATTTCATTCTGCTGTGTGAAACTGTTTTTGATTTTCACTCACATGTCACAGAAGTGATGGATAAACCTAATAAATTGTTGCAAACTGTGCAACACATGTTGCTCAATCACGCTGCAGTACGTCATAAATGTTGACTCATCGACTGGGAAATTATCTGAAATCATCAACTGACCGCAAAGAAGGAGAGCCAACTAAAGAAGAACGACTCAGGCTGAATGTCCTCCATAATTAAAACCGTTAGATGCATCAGGATGAATTTGGGAATAGTTGGTGCATACAAATAGTTTAATTAGAGTTCTTTTGATTACATTAGAACTTTAAGAGCCTCTCCAATTGCCTCAGACAAATTATGCAAGAGTCACGACAACGTTAGCAGCGATGTAGCATCGCCTCATTCTTTGTTTGCTCAACGCTGAACGTTTCCAAACACAGAGATGATTTCGACGTTACATTAATCAGATGATCAGACTTCTTCTGAGTTTGTTTTTGATATATGGCAGCTTTTTGAGTTGTGTCTGAGAACTGTGTGGATTTTGAGAAACTCTGTGGGCAAAAAAGAAATTGGAGACTGTAAGTTTTCACAGTCAAACTTACAAACTTTCTTAAATTTCACAGTTTCAAACTAGTTATTTAAGAAATAAAATAAATATCCAACTCCAACCTAAATATTTAGCTTGGTGCTAAATCAAAACAATCAATATATTTAGTTAAACTAAAATAGCTAGCTAAATATTTGGAGCTAAGTTAAGTTAAGTTAAGTTATAGTAGTTTGTAAGCTAAATATTTAACCTACAAGTTAACTATTTAGCTCCAAATTAAATACTCTGCTCCCAACTTTAGTTAGTAAGCTATAGCTCCAGACTAAATATTTAGTTATCAAGCAGCTTACAAACTAAATATTTACCTGCAACTGGAAAGCTACATATTTAGCTCCAATCTTGAGCTCTTTGAGTTCTTTGCAGACAAGCTAATTATATTATTTAGCTACCAACCCAAATAGCTCAGTTTCACTCATTTTAGTTTGGATTATATTTAGTATGCAAGCCAAACATTTCACTCTATATATTTAGCTTGGTAGCAAATTAGTAAGCTTACAAACTATAATATTTCATTTGTAGGTTAAATGCTGAGCTTATATACTGCCAAACTAAAATAAGTGAAACTGAGATGTTAGTTTTCAGGACATAGATGATTGATGGAACTCATTAACCTTATGAAGGTGATGCAACGCTCCAAAAACAGAATCAGCACAATATGTTTGCATGTTGGACCTGTGAAGGTTGCTGCAGTGCACAGCAACCCCGGCGCCACCATCAGCTCTGCAGCAGCATATTAATATGTAATGAGGTTATCTCTGCCAGCACTTCGCCTTCACTGTTTGAGCTCTCTGCAGACATACACAGCTGATCTCTGCCATTTGCCCACATCCTCCACCCATCCTTCACTCTGACTCAGCCCTTTGTTGTCAGCTTATCAGCTGTCAGAACAGGTACATGTTCAGTCAGGACTGAACAAAGGGCACAAGTGATTAAGATGTGACAATAAACATTTAAATGGAAAGCCTTTTCTTAGTGACAGTTAAAACTATTTATTTTAATCTTATTAGTAAGTAAACGTTTCAAAAAAGTTGGGCTGTTGACTTGCAATACTTGAAAAGTTTTACTCAAGTCAAAGTAAAAAGTCTACATTATTACATATGAGATGGACTAAAATGTAGTTATGTGAAAGTTTTGGTATTTTAATGCTAGTAATTCATATAAGTAAAACAATATGTTAAAGAAAAGCTTTCCAAAGTAGTTTCTTTCAATAAAAATATTAAGACATTTCAACAAAAACTGCATGTGTAGTTTTTTTGGGGGGGGGGCTAAAACATGTTTGTTATTCATTCAGTAGCAATGCTTCATTAGCGAGTAAAAGTAAATGTATCTAGTTATAGATGGATCCTGTTTTCCCCTTGATTAGTATCACCTGTGGTTTCCCAACAAACCGGCAACCGAAACAAGACGAACTTCCTCGTTTTAAACAGGTTTCCATGCCAACCAAAGCGAAGTTTTTGATTTCCCTCCTTCCTAATTGGCTCAGAAACACCTTACCGCTGCGGATGTTCTCTCGCTTGTACTCCCTGTACTTTTAGCCTCACTGTACTGACGGTACCGGCTCCGTCAAACCGGCCCGTAAACAACGCTTTGAGCCGCCGTGCTCTCCGGCTTGCTGACGTACCTTGGGCTTGTTGAACACCTCTGAATGTGGGGAGCGCTCGGCCATGGTCGGGAGCCCGCGGCGGCCGGTGGGTTTGCTGTTGCGCACTGAGCCGAGGAGAAGCGGAGAGCCGAAGCCTATCGCGGCTCGTCGCGCTATTATATGCATGACTCAGAGACACGCCTTTATTCTGCTAACTGAAAAAAAACAAAAAAAAACACACGCACACTCAGCACAGTGCGCTCTGCAGATAACAGCAGCAAGGGGCTGGTGAAGATGTGCAACAGGCTGCACGCCACTTTGACACATTTAGGCTGGGTGCGGAAGGATTAGCGGCCCGGGATGGCAGCAGCTTTCCTCCCATGTGATGAGAGCTTTACAGTAAGGCCAATTAATCAAATGGACCAGGTCACCAAACTGGTCCCAACGCTGTAAAAGATTTTATGACTTTAGTCCAGAGTTGGGAAGCGGCTGCGTTTCCTCAATTTGGAAAAAAATAAATACTTTTAGGAGTATTTTTGTTACGCTGTACTTTGTACTTTTTTTTGTTTTAAAGTATCACTACTCAATAAATGTTACTTGATTAACATTTCTGGATTCTTTACCCACTGAACCAAAGGTTCATCAGACACAAACCTGCATTTTTTGTTATTTTTTTGTTAAAAGAAACCAATTTGGAAACAATTTCTTGTGCCTGATTTTGTTATTTTTTGTTCCTTACATGAATTATTGTCAATTTGATCCTTAAAATGCCAAAACATGCAGTTTCTTATTGAAAGAAACTGATATGGAAAAAAAAAAAAGCCAGATTTTGTTTTTTCAATCTATTTGCTCTGTATAGTCATGCAAATATGACTATAACAATATTTATTGTTAAGAAAAATGCTAAAATTGCAATAAAATAAATCAAATCTGCCTGTGCAGCAGTTTCAATTGTCAATGCAGCTGTAAAACTGACCACATCAGCATATCTGTTCTTCCTTGTTCCACTTTCATATAAAATATGAATCTAAGAGCAGTAATAATCTCTTCTGGGCTTACTTTGTTTAAAAACCCAGCTCCAAACATATACATTTATCACCCACAGTAGGTTTTCTTGGATCAAATTTCACTGAAGTCACTTCTGAAGAGAAACAGAAACTCTCAGCTTCAGAGTTTTTCTCCCTTTTTTATTAAAATGTTCCAGGGGTCCAGGAAGATTTCTGCAATGTTTTATCAACACACACATCAAAACTGCAGAACGGTAACATCCCTGAAACCTCATTTCAAAACCTCATCTTTTTATGCCACGACATGCATGGTAAAAAAAAGAAAAAAAGTTCTATATTCGCTTTGCCAAACAACAAAAACGAAGGAACAGCAAAATTGTGTTCATAATATCTAGAAATTTTGTACGGATACTTTATTGTTTTCATGTTTTTGCTCAGTAAAGCTATGAAAGTTTTGCTCAGAGTGAAAAAAATACAAGTCTGTGCTCTACTTTTAGCAGAGGCTTCTGGGATTCCTCTGGAGCTCAGTGGGCTGTTGGCGGTTTCACAAAGCAGCTGCTCCAAACCGGGCCTAACCAAAACCTTTAACGCTATTTTTTTGTTTTCTATTTTTTCAACGTCTGGGTTTTACTTCTGAGGTCGACCACTTTGTTTCTTGTGCCATTGTCAGACGTCTATATACAGCCTTGCCTGGCAGTGCATTACAGAAGGTTGAATAGTTTTCATTTATTTAGTCATTTATGTATTTATTTTAACAATTCTTCAATTTTTCCTTTTCTAATTAAATTTTTATTAGTAATTAATTATTTTATTAAACTCCTATTAAACTAGTGTTGAACTCTGCTGCACTGTTTCTTTGCAGCTAGAAGATGAAAAACAGCTCCTGAAACTAGAAACGAGTGTAAATAATGGATGGATTGAATCCATTAACTTAAAAAAAACAAAACAACAACAACAAAAAAAACACTTTAATTTAAAACATAAAATTAAAAGATATATTTAAAAAACACATTTGGAGAGTTTTTAGCAAACTTCTAATCTAAAACAAACACATCCAAAACTTAATAGCTTGTGGAGTTGTTTACTTTTTCTTTCCTTTTTTATGCAAAAATAGAAACTATTGCGGAGAAATAAATTGTTCAAGTATTTACAGAAATATAAGAAAAAATAAAGCAACCTGTTGGAAAACTCCTAAGACTCCTGTGTTTATTGCACCACTGACTCAATGCTCAAGCTAAACCTGTTTATTTACAAGAGATGCTCACATTAGCACATTGTAATGGAAAACCCCCCACATATTTCATTAGCTGCTCCTTAGTGAGCAAACAGCTGAGGCTCTACCAAACATAAGACATGTGTCATTTTCACTCGCCAAAACAAGATAAGATCACGTTTAGGGAGGAAGTGTTGCATGCGACAAACAAGGAAGTCTCAGCATGATTGACAAATACCTTGAGGTGAAGATTGCAAAATATTCGCAACTTTTAAAATAAGAATTAAAATTTCAGAAAAATAAGGAAACCAGTAATTTACGTTCTTTTCATATATTAAAAAGAAGATAACTACTTCCTTTTCCCCTACATTCCACAGCAACCAGCAAATAAAAACATACAAGTGTTTTTATTTATGGAAAAGTAATTTGAGAACAGTTCTAATAAACTAACTTAGGAGTTTAGATTTCTGAAGAAAGTGCTGATTAAAACCTAACAGGAAAAATGCTGGAAAATTTATGTTACGTTCCTCCAGCAGGTGGCGCCAAATATCCACCCATTTTGTCAAAGCCGAAGCTCTTAGGAGTGACACAAACTGGATGAGCCCTTTGAGATTTATACATTTATTATTAATTTATTGTTAAGTAATACATTTATAAAGCTGAGCTTTAAAATTACTTATAAAGGGCTTTATAAGTAAATTGGATGGATTGTTATTATTATTATTCTGTTGTGTTTTGTGACTTCACTATTTGTCGTCCTTAGAAATAGACATGTTTCTAAGGCATTTTGAAGAAAAAAAGTAAAGAAATTTATCATCTAGCTGATAAAATTTGGGTGACTATTTAATGTTTACTTTATGATAACTTTTACATGCTTCTCTGACATGTTTCATACCAGCTTATTTTTGTTTTTCATGTTTGAAGTTGATCCTTTTATTGGGTTCTAATTTTATAAAAACAAGTAAATAAATTATAATATTACTGAAAAGTTTATATGTTTCTGCGGCTCTGTTTAAAAAGAAGAAATTGGTATTCTACATACATTAATTGGTCTCTCTAAATTCTCCCTAGGTGTGAGTTTGTGTGTGTGCATTGTTGTTTGTCCTGTCTGTCTCTGTGTTGCCCTGCGATGGACTGGCGACCTGTCCATGGTGACCCCACCTCTCTCTCCAAATGTCTCACAACGTGTGAGGCTTAAACACAACATTAAACCAGGAACAAAAACATCCTGAATCCAAAACTGAAACATATTAAAACTTTCATGTTATATTAAAGTTTACCACCAGCATGCGCCCTATCTAAACCTAAATTAAATTTTTTACATAAATGAGTATTCTTACAGAAAATAATGCAATTTTATTCATAAAACCAAATAGAAAACAGTTTGATTACAGCTCCCAATGTGAGCCTCCTCTTAGTTAAACAAGATAAACGTTTCTTTTTCTCTTTTTTTCTCTGACAGAACTCTGAAACAGACAAAAGTTGTTCTCCAAGCTTTGTGGATGGATAATATCTTTCATTCTGTCTCACAAAAACTACACTGAAAGCAAAACTGCTTTCTGACTTTCCCACGCATTCAGCGGCTGCAGCGTTTTTCCACCCGTAATTCAGTTCTGCAGAACTCTGCCGTTTCTCACACTGTTTCTCTCACATCTGCACTCATTCAAACTCAATTTTCTGTAAAATCAAATTACTGTTTTTGTTGTTGCTGGAAGATTTTTGAATATGCCGGTGATTCATGTGGGATGAAGTCTGAAGAATAATTTACTGAAGCTGTGTTTTGCAGGCTTCTCCTTCATTTGTTGTTTTTCATTTTGAGCTTGTTTGTGATCAAAGTGGCCTTCCTTTGCCTCAGATCTCTGAGGTGTTTGTGGATTTTGTCTCTCCTGTAAGTGAAGTTGGCACCTGTCTCTGCTGAAAACGCTCTCACTGTTTACTCTGCACAGACAGAGTTTTGCTCTTGAATTGACCGGTTGTGTCTTGTTTATTTGTTTGATTTTATTTTTAGTAAGTGGAGCTAGAAATGGATTCGCTGTTGGTTTAGGTGTGTCAACAAACTCAGGATATTTTCACTCTCTACCGCTTCAATAAGGTCTCCACAAACACTTCAGAAACCTGCGAGGCCAGGATGAAGCCCAGAGAGACAGCAAAATATCTGAGTTAGCTTTGTGAGTTCAGCCCAGGCCAGCAGTGAGGAATGAAGCGTTAACGCTGCAAAACTAATTCCCATAAATAAAAGAGGCTGCATTCACACTGCCTCCTGAAGTGACCCAATTCAGATTTTTTTTTGCGACCTTTATCTGATCTTTTCATGACAGACTTAACAACACAGGTCAGATTTTTTTCGAGTGTGACCCAGGTCACTTGGGTATCTGATATGTATCTGATTCAAATCTGATTTAACATCCAAGTAGACTGGAACGTCATTGATACTCGACAAACGTCACTATTCTACGTCCTGACACGCCTGAGCAAGAAGAAAAATAAAAAACGGACTATGATAAGGATTAAGTTGTTAATGTGCTGACTCCAGTCAAAATTGTAAGTTATGCTCCAATGTTAGGATCAGTGTTTACGTCCGCAAACACTGAGCACTTCTTTTTTTGTGGCAGTTAGCAAAACACTGAGCATGCTCCCTATGTGTTGTTATTGCGCCCTCTACTGCGCATGCGGGACACTTTCAGATCGTTTGCGGATCACACTGGAGAACACACACAGGTCGGATATATTTGCAAGTGTGAACGATCACGGGCAAAAAAATCTGATTTAACAAAAAATTGGAATTTGGTCACTCCAGTGCAAACAGCTTTTCAGTTTCAAAATTTTTTGGTGGAAATTTACTCTGAATTGTTTTGCTATCTAAAATGGCCCTAAAACACCGCTGTTAAAGTCCTTTACAAGTTTTGGACTTTTTCGAAGTATCTATTTAAAAAAAATAAAAATAAAAATTGGGCTACTTTATTTGCTTGATTTTGGTAATGTTTGACCTGCAACAAAAAGTTTGGACACGTCTGTGTCAGTTATTTCTGCAGCTGATCTTATTTAGACATTTGTCTCTCTACCTTCACCAATGTGTTCATCTCTACAGCTGTCACCAGGAGTGAATGGGATCTGTTGACACAGGAAGCGATCTTTCACCTGTGAAGGTCAAGACGCAACCTTTGGACAGGATGGTGTCCGTATCGTCCACTCCGGGTGTTTCCCTGGCAACACCGTGGGACTTTCACACGTCGGGCAGGAATGACTGGAATCCAGGTGTAATTTTTATGGAAAACATTTTGGCAGCTGTATGAAAAATCCCATTTGGAAGCCTCTATGTTAGGTCTGCGTGTGTGCGCGTGTGTGTGTGTGTGTTTCCCACCGGCGGCTCACATCTGGACCGCATCTTGACACATTAGTCATGTTATCGTTCCAAATCAAATCTCCAAATTCCTTACTGTTACAGTTTCCACTTTGTGGTTTGTCGTGTCTGCGCCAGAATGTTTTTAGACTTTCAGCTTGTGGCGTTTCTGTGATTGCAGTATTTAGTCTCTGGCTAAAGGGCGAAGCTGCTTTAAATCAGGGCTTACTTCTAGATTTTGTCCATGTTTTCATCACTTAGATATGAAAGTAATTATAATTATGAGATAAAAGTAATCATTTTGGGCTTTAGAGCCATAATTATGAAATACAAAGGCATAATTATAACATTTAGCCATAATTACAAGATATAAAGTCATAATTTTGAGATTTAAATTAATAATTATGTGTTAGAAAGTCATAATTATGAGATAAAACTCTTTGGTTTTTCTGTGTGTTTATGTAGGTTCTGTGTTCAGTTGAGTCTCCGTGTTGTTCTGTCTACCACTTGATTGATCCCAGCAGTGTCCTGTTTCCTTGATTATACCCTTGTATATTTAATCCCACCTGTGTCTTTGTGTTCTTGTCAGGTCCTCGTCTAATCATCGTCTTTGTCAAATACCAGTTGCTACCAGGGATTGAGCTCCTAGCCTTTTGCTCACCTGTACTGTCTGGATTTTGGGATTTTCTGTACTTTCATTATGGCAAAACACGATCTAGGTCCACTGCAATTACCTCACCATTACATACCGCAAATCATGACAATTTTGTCCTTTAAAGTCATCATTATGAGCTTTAAAGCCATAATTATGAAACTGAAAGGCATAATTATAATAATTATCCATAATTATGAGATATAAAGACAAAATTTTCACTTTCAAAGTCATAACTATGAGATTCACAGTCATAATTATGAGATAGAAAGTCATAATTGTGAGATTTAAAATCATAATCATGCAGAAAACCATTCTTATATGATGAATTTTTAGCCTGATCACTTCTGCCTATTATGAGCTCCTTTCAGAATGAGCTGTTTTGGGGCATCTTGTTACTTTCAATCCAAATAAACTGCTGCTGGTCACGCCCCCAAGTCAACTTTTGAACTTTCACATGAAAATGGCTGCAAACAAATGAGCAATTATACAACCGTACATCTTTGAAAGGCTGAAGTGGCTAATACAAAAGTAAAACAAGCTGATCAAACTTACTGGAACTTGCCCGGGGTTGCTTGGTAACTGGCAGACTTCTCCTGGGGTTGCTAGGTAACGGGAAGAGTTATGTTTAAGTAAAAAAAAAAAAAAAGATACTAAAACGAGCTGGGTGTGTTTTTAGCATTTATCTGCTTTTATTTTTTAAGATAACATGGTCATTTTAAGCAACTATATCAGGTTTAAATTCAGATTTATGCTCCAATAACTTGGATAAAAATGAGAATTCAACTTCCTCCAAACCCGTTTTCAGACGGAACTGATCAGTAACGACCAGAAAATGTGGATCATCCCTCTACTTTACTGGAAGCTTAAGCCAGCATGACCATGAACATCATAAGAAAACATGGCACATTATTTTTTTTCTACCCGATTCATCCAGTAGGGAAGAATTACTTTTTTATGACGGGAAACTTGGAGCAACACGTGGATTCTCCGACAGCAACCAGCAGCACGTGCGTCGGGAGCTACTCTGCATTTTATTCAGCGTGTGTCAAATATTGTCCTGGAAGAAGATTAGGGCTGTAGCGACTGAATCACTCCTGGCACCGGTCAGAGCCACACACTGGAACAGTCAAACTTTGTCTGGGTTTGTCGAGGTCGGAAATGATCAGCAGACAAAAACACATTTTCAGACTAAGAACAAATGAACAGGGCTTGTTTTCCACAAACGGAGCAGCGTAAGGTTGCAGACGAAAGATGAATACATGTCAACATAGCTTGTTTTATAAAAGGCCTTTTGCTGTTAGTTAAATGATTCTTGTGTTATTTCTGAACCTTCACAGTTTTTCCTATAAGTTGACTCACAGCAGCCACCAGCATTTCAGGGAAACTTACAGATTGTTTTTGTTCCATTGTTCAAAATTTTATTTTTCTTTGTTTACTTTTCTTATATTTTTGTAACTAATGATGCTGATTTAATGTCTTTTTATTGCCTATAGACTGTGAGTGGAATATATTTCCTGGTTTCCATACACTGGAAAGAAAATTTAATGTTTTTTTTTTATCTAAAAATAAATAAATGAAATTCAAACTGCAGCTTAAATTGGCAAAAACCTATTTCTTTTATTTTTTTCAAAATCAACAATAAATTACCCAGTATTCTGATTAAGTCAATAAAAAGATCTGTTTTTTATGGGAAAGGACATTTTTATTGTAGCTTTAAAACTTTAAAGGGCTTTTGCACATTATTATTCATTTTGCTGATTCTTTTGGGCTTGACTGAAAGAAAGAGAAATATTTCATCCATTTTTAAAGAGAAGGATTTAAATCACTCTCTTTTGCTACAATTATCCAAGCTTAATAAAAAATAAAAGCAGATTTCTAAGCAAAGATCAGCAGACAGATGTGATCCTATTTACTATAAAACCAAAGCAAAGCCTGGTAATTAAAAGATAATTGGTTTGTGTTACCACTAATATTTGGCATTTTTAGAAGAGTTGACACTCATTAAACATGAAAAGCCTCCATCTGCTTCAAATGGGCGCCAGATCTGACATTTCTGTATTAAAGCTGAAGTATTTAACTTTTATAAAAAAATATTTTTTTACATACTATTTGAAACTGGCACAATGTTATGAGGCAGACAATCTGTCAAAAGATCAATCTTCTCTGGTTTCTCCTAGCGCTCCCAGTGCTAACTCGAAACAACCAATCAGAGCCAGGAGGCGGGGCTTATGCTGTGTTCACATCAAACGCGTTTCACATGTCAAATGCATCAAAATCGCTCTACAAATGTATAGGGATGAGCCGTTGTTTTCCGTTGCCGGTCTCTTTGTACAATGGCGTTTGACATTGACAGAGTGGCACCACAAATATGTAGCAAAAGCTTCTGGAATCATAATGGAGGCTCAGATGACTTTGCTGAACATTTTGCGTCCAGTTCCAGCTGGTCACGGCCATCGCTTGTTGGAGCCTCTTAGCTTTTTTACTTCTCCCAGTTACTTTGAACAATGGTGGATAAAATATTGAGTGCCTAGGCTTTTTTTTTTACTGGAATCAACAAAATGTGGCTGTCGGATGCGTGTCTGAATGTACCAGATAATTCTGAGATGTTGTAAGTTTGAGTTTTACAAGCTAGCTGGGCACTGATGAGGGTTGCTATTTCACTTCAGCCCAGTGTAATGACCTGCTAACACGCATCGGTTCCTGCATCTGTTGGCAGGAACACAACTACAGGTCACTTCGTCATATGGTGGAGTCTCTTTGATTGGTTGTCACGAGTCGAATGCTCAAAATGCTTCAACTGTGCAGCACTAGATGCACGAAACATGCCGCGACATGCCCTCAACGCGCCCTCAACGCGCCCTCAACGCGCCCTCAACGCGCCCTCAACGCGCCCTCAACGCGCCCTCAACGCCTATCCACATAGACTTTGTATGTTAACAAGATGCTCAAATCACTTTCAGTGTGATGGCAGATAAACGGTTTTCTTCTCCACTATTATCACATCTATTAGCGCATACACAAGATTGATTGACAACGCTAAGACCCACTTCCAAACTATGAATGGTTGTTTTTGGTCTGGAGTTGACGGCAATAATAGCTTCTGGAGGAAATGAAGGAGATCGATTTTTTCATAAGTTACTTGTCTGATAACCAACTGTCCTGACATGGTGTCAGTTTTAACAAATATGTAAAAAAAAAAAATTATAAAAGTTTCATACTGCAGCTTTAAAGGTTAGTTCTCCTCAATCTGCTAAAAACTGCTCCAAATGAGCAAAAAAAGACAGGATCAAACGTGACAGGTATTTGGCAGAATGCGTCCTGCTAAGACGGTAAATTGAAGAAAATTTGATGAAAATTTGTTCAGGTCTTGGGTTGACACTTCAGTCTGGAGCTGTTTGGATTCAGTTTCAGCTGTCAAATGAACAAATTGGCCTCTAAACCTTGAAATTGTCAAAGGTTATAATATATTTTCATCCTTGTTGAAATCCTGGTTAGTGTCTGATTTCACTGGGAAGCAACAAAGCGTCCTCCAACATTTTGAAGTTCAACATGTTGGTGTTTTCAGACAGATATGTGTCCAAACATGTGTTAGACATTTGGGCTCATGAATTTTGAAGGGTTAGTTCTGCTTTCAGCACCGGGATTTTAACTGATTCTGTAACATTTACAAGCTAACGGATGTATTTCTTATATTTTTGCATTTATAAATCAGCAGGAAATTCAAAATATCTTCTTTTACAGGTTCAAATAATGTTTACACCAACTCAGAATCAGGCGATGTCCATGATTAACATACTTCTTTAATAAAGTCAACCAAATGGACAAAGAAAACTTAAAAAAATAAAATGACAGAAATAAAGTCAAAATGTTACAAGAATTAGGTCATAGTATTATGACAATTAAGTTGAAATAATGTGAGAATAGTCATAGTATTATGTCAGTAGAGTTATAATATCACTTTATTCTGGTAATAACATAACTTTATTCTTAAAATATTGGCTTTTTTCTCATTATTATGACTCTTTTAATAATATGACGTTTATTCCCGCATGGCTTTGTTTTCACAATATTGTGAATTTATTCCCAAAAATATTGACTTTATTCTTATTTTTATGACTTTATTGTTGCAATTTAATAAATTTATTTTCATAGAAGTTATTCTGGTAGAATTTTATGACTTTGTTCTCAAACTTTTGATGTTATTCTCATAATTATGACTTTATTCTCATGATATTTTAACATTTTTTATCGGTATACGCTGTCATAGAAATGACAGCATGACAGCGTATTTATAAATCAGCAAGAAATGACAGCGTATACTGTTGAAAAAAAATAGAAATGACAGCATATACTGTCATTTCTATGACAGTTATCTTCTTTTCCTGTATTTATTAGAACCAGTGGATCTAATTTCCATTTGACTCGTTGCTGGTTTTTCATTCTGAAGAACGGCATCATTACTAATTTACTAAAGAAAACGTCTCATTTTTTCTCTCAGTTCTTTGGAATAAACTGTTTAACAGCTCTTATCCATTACAATGCAATCCTACCAGCCTCAGTCATTCACAGAGCGGATGGAAAACATGAGGCTGAGTCCAGGAATGTGAAAGCTGAATTTGAGTTTTTACAGTACATCCCTGCTTCCCGGCCACCTGGAGTCCATCCTGCTGCTACGCTAACACGTTCATCTATCTCACTGTCTGTCTGTGTCTATTTATAACTCGCTGGATTGGTTTCCAGCCCTCCCAACGCTGGGAAACATGGCTGATCCTGACATCCAGGAATCTAGTGTTACTTTGAAATCCTGCCTCATAATGGATGGATCGATTTAGAAGCTGCATTCTTTCTGCCGTTCATCTAGACATCCTGCGGCTGGATACAAATTAAGCAATGGAGCTTAAATCGGTTGTAAGACACAACACGAAACACAACATTTAGACCTTTTTTTTTTATTACAACTCTACACCCAAAACTTTAAATTAGTTCTGAGTTTTATTTAAAGTTGCACGGTTGAGGAGTTGGTAGCATTTATAGCCTAAACTTCCTTTTTCTATGTGTCTGTTTTAGCATTTCTTATTTTGTATTTACTGTATTTTTCCAGTAAATACTATGTTTAGTAGTTTGTTAAAGGGTTAACAGAAGATGTGATAACTTCCTGAAGGCAGAGGTTTTAAAGAGATAGAGGTCCAATTTAAAAATGTTAAAAATGACAGTCAAATTTATTTTAAGTTGTATTTGATACACAGTTCTGGAAAAAATTGAGACCGCTGCACTGAACCCCATTGAAAATCAGAAATCAATATTCCACCAAATATTGATTACTGAACTCTTCCTGAGTTAAAACATTAGTATTGTTGTTTCTAAATGAATATAAACTTGTTTTCTTTGCATTATTTGTGCTCTGAAAGCATCTTTTTGTTATTTTGACCATTTTTCTTTTTCTGCAAATAAATACAAAATTTTTGCTTGGAAGTTCAGAGACAGTAGTACATAAAGAACAATGCTTATTTTACTCAAACATAAACCTATAAAAAGTCAAATCAGAGATAATTTTAACAGTCTCTTATCTTATAAATAGTATTTTGTCTCAGACAGCAATATATATTTTTACAACAACTGAATTTAGTTACTTGATCATGCTATAAAATGACACAATGTGCCTGGAAAACACATAGTCTTGCCCCTTTAATGGTCCCACACATCTGTCACTTATCCAAAATGACACATCGGCTTCTTGTGAAAACATCTGGAACATAGATCCAACTTGAATCACATCTGTCGCCATAGAAGCCAGGCTGTTACTTAAGAGACCAGAGAGCTGGTGTATTTTTTCCTCCAGTGAAGCTCTATAATCTCCAAGCGCATGAGGAAAGGAAAAATCTCAGGGTGGAGGTGTGTCTGCGAATGTGCGTGCGTGTGTGGAGGTGGAAATGGGCAGCAGGGAGAAGGAATGTGAAACATTTCTGGTGCCGGACCATAGGCTGTTTACACAGCAGTGACATAAGAGGCCAGACTTTATAAAAGTCAGCAGGCATGAGAACGAGCTCTTAGCGAACGGCTCCCATCCATCACACAGAGGGAAACACCGAGCGGCACCAGGATCACAATGGACCGACTGGATCGCTGTGTGGTTACTCTGGCTGCGCTGCTCTGTGTGACCACACAGGTGAGGCCTGCTCACACTCATCCATTTATAGGTTAAAATCAACTGTCAGGAAGTGGAAAAAGGGTCCAAATTAAAACAATAAGGTCAAATTTTTGTAATTTTCTTTTAAATTATAATGCTGAAAATGCAGGAAAATAACTGGGGTGGAGATTTGATCAGTTTATTAATTTGATTGATGTTTATTTTAAGGTCAGTATGTCACTTAAATTGAGTCTAAATGTTATTAAAAAATTATCTAGAATTCATATATCTGCTGATTTTTTTTTGGTTTGTTTTTTCTCATGGATTAACATTTGATTTCCAAACAAAATCAACAACACCCTAACTTTAAATGTAAACTTTTAGCAGATCATTAGCATGGAAACATTGTGAATGCTTTTAGTTTATTATGAGGTAAATAAAAAGCACAAAAATCTGCCTACGAAACATGCAGCCTGGTATCAATTCCTATTTTTTCACATGAAAACAAAATATTTTTCAATGAACTTTAATCTTTGACTTCAAGTATTAAAAATGTCCCCATTATTTTTTCCTCAGCTGTTTGATGAAGTTTTCCAGAAATCATAATAAAGATTTCAAAAATACAAACATTTAAACTCAATTTGAGTGAATTTATCATGTAGATGAAAAATCAAATGGTAAATTCTTGTTCAGATTAAATTGTTGATCGGAATGTTTTGGGACTTTTAATTAATGATTGGGATAAAAATATAATTTTTTAATACTCTCCAGAATGGGAAAAACAACAGAATATGTTCTTACATTAAAACAAATATACATTGATCTTTATAACTGTGCAAATAAATGTGCCACATACACTCAGAATAATATTTTTAAAGTTTTAAACGAGTGGAAATGTGACAGAAAAATCTGCTGGAGAGTCAAAGTTGAGCTTCTTCCACACAAAGTTAGTTAATCAAAGCCAGAAATCAGACTAATTCTTGTTAAAAAAAACTGAAGTCAATGTATTTTTATTTGACATGAAAAGGATGTAAAGTATTACTTTGCTACGGGAATAATTATGTTTTATAAAAGCAGAGCAGCTATGTTGTATTTTGGGACAAAGGTTGTTGAGAAACCTCTGACTTTTCAGGTCAGATGTTAGTTGTAATAAACCAAAAGCCAAAAAACATAACAACATACACCTGAAATACCCATTGTGTAATTTTATGATATGTTTTATTTTTGGTTGTAAAAAAGGTATTTACCTTTACTTTTTGTTTGTAAGATCTTGGATCTAGATGTTTTTTTTTCTGGGATTTATTGAACTGCAGCATGTAATGGTACATTAAGAACTGCAGAAAAAAAAAATACTAAAATAAACTAAAAATGTCTGACTTTTATTCGCAAATATTCCACTATACAGCTCAGAAATGTCCTTGTTTTTGTAAAAAAAAAAAAAAAAAAAAAAAAGTTTAGATTTTAATCTAAAATTTTGGGTTAAGGTTAAGTTTTTTGTGGTGAAAATTTACTCCATTTTTTTCTTTACAAAATTTCTTTAATACGACATCGTAGAACCCTTAAATGTTTCCTCCAACTGTGATGCGGCCCCTGGATATTTCTATATTTTTTCCTTTGGAGCAGCTTTCTGTCTGTTCTCATAGTTTTGCATGTTTCATTCTCAGACCTCCTCACAATTTCTCATGTTTTCCTTTCAGGTTCTGTGCCAGCTGTGCAACAGGCCCTGCCTTTGCCCTGCTTCTGTCCCTCAGTGCGCTGCGGGCGTCCCTCTGGTGCTGGACGGCTGCAGGTGCTGCCAGGTGTGCGCTCGGCAGCGAGGCGAATCGTGCTCAGAGATGCTGCCCTGCGACAGGCAGAAAGGACTGCAGTGTGACTTCAGCGCCAGCTTCCCTGGAGACCCTGGAGAGTGTGTTGGTGAGTGAAAGACACACTTGAGAGGAATGACAGACCAAATCTGCATGAGTGAGCAACACAGACAGTGAATGTTTAGAGTCTGTGCAGCTGGGAGGAAACAAGTGAGGGCTGGCAGTGATATTCCAGGAAGACTAAATGTTTTTATTTCTATTTCCATGGCTCCTGTTGGCACTTTTTATTTAATGACTGTCCTTTGAGGGTAATGGATTGCACTAGCTGCGTTACCATTAGCAAAACATTGCTGTTACTTTGCTAATGTCGAAAAACACAATTTTGCAAATGTAGTATTTCGATTAAATAAGGAACACAATTAGGATCACACTTGAACAGGTTTGTTAACTACATAAGTCATTAAAAATGCTGCGCTATTATCCTCCCACCACTTCCTGTCATCTTCTTCGTCGTCTCCGACAGCAGTAAGAGTTGCTGATTCTGTGACTGGTGCAAAACTCTGTTGATATTTTGCTAATGTTGAAAAAGCAGACACAATTAAAATCACACATGGATATATGTGGTCACTAGATAAGTCATTAAAAATATACTACGCCATCATCCTTCTATCACTTCCTGCCAGTAACATCAGGTTGTTGATTCCAGTAAAAAATATGTTTCTATTGCAGTTTTGCTAAATAAACTAATATTGCGAATCATTCTAGCGGAAAACCCACAATGAGTTTTTTTTTTGTTTTTTGCTTGTTTGTTTTTTTTTTTTCCAAAATTGGTGTGTTTACATTAAGTAAATGTATTTTTGTGATACAATTTACTCAACTTTATAGTAAATGCAGCGACTGGTGAAAAATAAAGGGCCTTGTTTTTCATAAGCATCAGCTGCCTGATTATTGCTGATCATGTTTCCAGGCAATTGTGATGCAAATTTTGAGCAATGTTTTTAAGATGTCACAAAAAAAAAATTATGCGAATTAGGCATGTTTCCATTTACTGGTTTGAAGCAAATCAACCAAGCCATGCAAAGCGTAATTTCATCAGATGTTGATACACATGGCTGTAAAAATGCAAACTGTACATCTCTGAAAAGTAGAAGTGGAGCCTTCTGCACAACAAAAACTTGTCTTTTCCAGCAGCCATTGTACATCACATAAACAGGTAGCTGATTTTGGAACAGCTCATTAACTTAGTGGCAAAAAACAAACAAACAAACAAACAAACAAACAAAAAAGGCACCTTGGGTGTTTTTGGTAGCAGTTGAGACCCAAATGTAAGTACAAAATCATGCTAACTGTGAATTTTGATAATAGTTCCCCTTTGCTGTTGTTTTTTCTGCAGGTGACGAGGATCTGAGCTGCAAGGTGAACGGCATCACGTACCTCAACGGTCAGTCGTTCCAGCCGTCCTGCGACTCTTACTGCCACTGCCGAGGCGGAGGTGTGAGCTGCGTGTCAGCCTGTCCGCTGACGGCCCGTCTTCCCACTCCGGACTGCCCCAGCCCGCAGTTCGTCCGTTTACCGGGGAAGTGCTGCAGGGAGTGGGTGTGTGAAAATCTGGAAAACACCGTGATTCAAGACGCCATTACCGGTAAGAGACACCTGGATGGGATGGATGAACACACCTTGGATCAAATCCAGAAGAACATTTATAATATATCAAAAACAAACCATTCTGGAAATCAAAAGAGGTTACAGAATTATTCAAATTCCCTGTATTTAAAGAAAAACATTTAATTGATGTTTTTGGGACTTTATGTGTTTGACCGACACAAAGGTGTAAATGTGAAGAGACGAGAAAATGAAAGAAAATAAGTTCTGCTCCCTTTACTCTGATCCCCGTAAATAAAATCCAGTCAGTTTATTAGTAAAAAGGCATCAGAGGTTCGTTATAAAAAGAATTAATGGAGAAAGATGTAGAAAAGCTAAAAGGTTTCCTTTTTCTCCTTCTGTTTCTTTCTTTGTTTCTTTGTTTCTTTCTTTCTTTCTTTCTTTCTTTCTTTCTTTCTTTTTCTCCTTATTTCTGTTTTTGTTTCTTCTTTCTTCCTGTCTGAACTAGTTTCCTTTTTTCTTACATTCTTTTCCATTCTTTCTTTGTCTGTTTCCTTTCTTTAAGTCATTAAATTCTCCTTTTTCTTCTTCCTTTTTTCACCTTATTATGTCATTCTTTTTTTTATTTTTCTTCTTTCTTTCATTTTGTAATTTTTGACATCCTTTTCTTTCTTTTTTCCTTTTTGTCTCTTTCTTTCCTCTTTCCTCTCATTTTCTCTTCATTTTCTTTTTTCTTTTTCTTTTTTTTCTAACATTACTAAAGAAATCATGACTAAAAGCAGAAACAATCCAACAGAACAATCCTTCTGAAAATGAAAAGAGTGCACAGTCATGCCTCTAACTGAGAAAACACTTCACATAACCATAAAAAACTCTCTCCACGATAAAACATGGCAGTAGTAGGATTATGACGTGGGATTGGGTATAAATCTGGTAGCGACAAAACTGTAATTGTAAAAAAAACTCATCCAAACCACATTTTATACTTTCACAATTTTATTTTGGTGTATAACATAATAAAATACATTAATGCTCAAGGTTTCAGCTTGACAGAACATGCTTTATGCTATGATTAACATCTGTTTAGATTATTTTACAATGTGGAGAAAGAAACAGGAAAGCTGAATATGTTAACGAAGAACCAATTTTGATACTTAGTAAGATTAAACACTGTGTTAATTAATGAGCTTTAGTCGTCCAGCTGGAAAGATTTTCTGCCCCTTTTTCCAGACTTTAAGCTAACATAAGCCGTCTACTGGATGTGGTTTTGTGTTTAATAGCGTTTCTACAAATCACAAAGCTTTTATTCTGGAAACTGACAGGATAGTTTCCAGTGTTTGGGTTCGTGTGGCTTCATTTCTGTTGATCAGTTCGCAAATGTGTAAAATAATCGTTCAATCCGCTTCATGAGCTCTGTCGATGTCTGGAAGTTTTTAGTGGAACCAGGGTGTGTCCGGCCAAAGGAAAATTCCAAACGGCCAAATATAAAACACATTTTTCCTCCTTTTGGGGGGTTCAAAACATTTCATTTTGTCACTCACCATGTTTCCTCGTTTCATAACAAAAACCGCAGCTGGGGAAGGTTTAAACACGTGAAGATTACGTTACTCTGTTAAAAAAAGGGGAGTGAGTGTTTGTGCATGAGTCTGGTGGTGGGAAAAAGAAGCCAGTCTCCCAGTTACAGTGAGCAACACATCATTATGGAAACAATGAAGGAACATTTTGTTATTGTTGTGCTTGAAAAACATGATTCTGAGACAGTTTTGAAAAGGAATGTAGTTTTTATAGAACAAGAATTAAACACATTGAGAACTGTTAATACGTGGC
The DNA here is from genome assembly GCA_903067055.1 of Poeciliopsis paucimaculata. Taxonomy (NCBI): domain Eukaryota; kingdom Metazoa; phylum Chordata; class Actinopteri; order Cyprinodontiformes; family Poeciliidae; genus Poeciliopsis; species Poeciliopsis paucimaculata. Next base: position 446 of record CAEGAD010031556.1, on the reverse strand, counting down.
TCTTTAAACTTAGAAGAATGAATGAAGGCAAACAGACAATACATGTTTAAATTTTCACTTTCACCAGTTCATTTTTGCATTAAATCACAAAGTCTGACCAAAATGAAACTCCCGGAGTCCAGCTATGAGACACATGGTTTTGATTTAAAAACGTCTCTCCACCAGTCAAAGTTTCCTACTTTCACAAAAACATCCACAGCTGCGTCCTTATGTAGCATTACATTATATCCTGGAATATTTCCTGCAGCTGCTTCTCTCCTGGGTGGCTTGGAGTGGAGGGAGGTTCGCACAGGTACATGTCAAAACATTAGAATATCATTTTAAAAAAACTAAGAGTGAAAGTATTGTGTTAGAACAATTCATACAAGAGTATCTATCTATCTATCTATCTATCTATCTATCTATCTATCTATCTATCTATCTATCTATCTATCTATCTATCTATC
>CAEGAD010031548.1:0-55973 GCA_903067055.1 Poeciliopsis paucimaculata | reverse complement strand
AATGAGTAGACTGATCACACAATATTCTCCAGCGAAATATATATATATATATATATATATATATATATATATATATATATATATATATATATATATATATATACTGTACATTATGAGTAAAAAATAATCAAGTTGTTAAAAAATTAACTGGAGGTCCCAAATAGGCTACAGTATGTTTTGGGTATTTTTTTAATTATTATTTTTTTACTTTTGTAAAAACAAAACAAATAAAATCTAGATCGCAATTATTTTTGAGGGTTATTGCTACACTCGGCAATCAAAACAAAATTATTGTTGTTTTAAAAAGTGCTGCGTATGTAAAATATGGAAACGTGCAATTGCAAAAATACTTTTGAAATCTTAAAAAAAAAAAACAACAAACAAGCAACAAGAAGAACGTGTTTAATATGGCTGGCAATTTGGGTAAACAAACAAGTTACAAGTTACACATAAGTGTGTAACTAAAGAGAAACAGATCAGGTTTTTCTGGGCATCAATGGCTTTGAGGTGCAGATATTTAATCTGCAAGAGCTGTTTGTTTTATAGATGTAGATCTGACTCCAACAAAAATAAAAAATAAAATAAAAGAATCACAAGATTGTCCCTATATGCATCAAAGTCTAAATATAGATAATTAGCTTTTTATTGGCTGATAACTTTTGTTTTGGCACAGTTCATTTTTTCCTTTGCAACAATCAGTATCTAATCAAATAATTTATTATGGGGTTTTTTAAACCATATAATCTCACAGGTGTGCAACAAGGTTATCCTTATTTGCACCAGAGCACTACGCACTCACGCGCTTGCACCCAAACCACGCCCCCTCGACTCTTGAACAATGGACTGTGGGTCTGTTAACGTCACATCCTCCTTCAGCTTTGCGCAGTTGCAGTAAAGTTTGACTGAAGATTTGATTTTTAAATAGATTTTTGGTAAAACAACACAGTAAATAACAACAAAACTAAACCACGGGGTGAAAGAATGCAACCTTCAAAATAAAAGCTGCCAATGGAAGCAGCTGTTTAATTCTTGAAAGCTTTCCATTCGTTCTGGGGGTTTTATCGATTAGAAATGCATCAGGACTCGATGCAATAATACCGAGTGCTTGGTTATCGTTATAAAGCCAAAAAAGTCGCATTTTAAGCTTGTTTGGCAATTGTTTGCTTTACTTTGAAAGGTAAAACCGGAAGTTGTGCTGATTAGGTTGCTTGATCCTGGGAGCAGCAAGTGTACACTGAGTGGGTTAAAAAAAAACAAAAAAAACACGTCTGTCAGTCAAGGAAACTGTTTAAAATCTGCCGTAGGGTTTCATTACCTCTCAGTGTTTGGATCTGAACCAGTTTTTCTTTTAATTCGCAGTTTATCCAGGAACCGAGGACCGACAGCGACTCTCAGAGGAACATTGCGGAGTTTATTAAGGGCTGCGGGGCTTTCAGTGTGGAGGTGAGTCACTCCATCACTTGTGTATTTATTTAGTTACACTGCCAGGTAAAATAAATAAATAAAATAAAATTATTTTAAAAAATTTAAATTCTTATTTTGACAATTTATAAGATATGTCAGGAGTAAAGTGCCTATATTTTGTCACTTTGAATAGTTGTCTACAAATAAACATTAATTTAACTGCTAAGATTCTATGGTCATGATTTTAAGATGGCTTGTTAGTCTCAATACTGCTCTTTCATTAGACTGTGTTTTATTGCTTTTCTTTAATTTGCGGTTGTTTCTAAAGCTATTTATATTACTCATAAAAGCAAAATGAGGGTTTCTGGAGTGGCCTAGTCAAAGTCAGGAGTTAAGTCTGATTTAACTGCTGTGGCAAGATTAATTTTTGTTGCCCTCCAGTGTCACTGACTTCTGCAAAGCAGCAGTCCAGCACCACAACTTATTCCAAATGCTTATTTGGGGAAAAAGTACTTTGTTGTCATATTGTCTAGGTAAAAAAAAAAAAACAACAACCAGAAATATCTGTAAGGTAGCAAATACTTTGGTTGTGGATTCAAAACAAGCAAGAGAGATTATTTTTTGTCCTTACTTTGGCTGCTCCCAAAATATGCATTTGCTGCCTGTGGTTCATCGGTAGTTATGGAAACAGGAGGCACAGATTCACTTTGATAGGATGTTGATTTTTTTTTTTTTGTACTTGACAGAAATGTTAAGTCTGTGGAACTGATTCCTAAATGAGTGCGTCTTGAATAGGCTCGCCGTGCATTTGGATGTTTTTTTTTAATCTTCTGTCAGTGGGGTATAAATTAAATTCAGGGACAGTCTGGTTTGTCTTTCTGTCACAGTTCAAAAGGACAACACAGGGCGTGTGCCTCTCTGTTTGCATTTCTAAATAGGTCATGGCAGGTCATGACCTCCTCCTCAGTGAGCATGCAGAGAGACCCAGTGAATAATGTACAAGGATGTGTGAGAAACATCCTCTCACACAGTATTGATTTTAGCCGTGGGAAAAAGGAGAGTGGGATCATAATGTGCAGCATGTAGACTCCTAACAAGGTTTTGCTGCGTATTTGTAAGATAGATGGGCTTTTTTTATTATTAAAAAAAAAATCTTGGATCCTTGAGGAGCGATGGTGAGAGCATGAAATGGATAAAACGAGGGGGAGGGGAAGAGTGGGCTGATGTAATGTAGTCTGCCAGGCATCCAGTGGATTTTCCAATCAGCTTGATTAGAGGAATGGCAGCCATGTCACTGGAAGCCAAGGTCTCCATTACGAGCAGTCGGGAGTAATTCTCCCAGACAGTCGTGAAGCAGGCGGAGGACAAGGCCAGACCGAGCGTCCCACAGAAGAGGATTACAGAGAGGAGTGCGAGCGGCGACGCGAGCGTAGACGACTTGGACTTTGGTTAACGGAAGCAGCACAAGAAGCGGTCAGATAAAAAAAAAAAAAAAACGCTGCTGGATGTTTGACTGTAGCTGTAGAAAAGCTTGTATGCCTCATGGTAGCTGTAAATCGTAAAAACTGTAGTCAAGTAAGCTGCTTAATCTATCACAAACTTCTGTTTTAAGCATATGGTGACAAAATAAAAATATTAGCACTATTTATTCATTCTTACCTGATAAAATTGGAGAGTGATTAAAAAACTGAACTTCAGGGTCATTTTCTGATTATGTGTCTTTTATAAGTTGTTTTCTACTAAAACTGATTAAAAAGGAGAAAATTGCTCCTCTTTTTAGTGAAATTCATAAAATGTACAGGAGCTTTAAGCTCTCAATTTCATTGCATCACATCCCAGACCTGCTTTTCCTTAGAGTTGCTTTTAACTTTAGCTTAGCAGATGTAGGCTTCGGTTAATATTTTTCATTAAGTAGACCTTAAATTTTGTCTTGTAATTTTTTAATAAACAAGTGGATGTTATTATCCCTTTCTAAAATCGATTAAGACTAGGGTTGTGTAGAAACAACAGTTTACAGATTAATTGCAGCATAAGTACAACTTTTATTCAAGCTGAGGGATCACTGGATAATTTTCTTTTTTCTTTTACCTAATTTTTCCATCGATTACCAGTCTGTGAAGTTTTGGGTCATTGTGGCACAAAGTCGCCCCAAAGTGTTTTGGTGGGATTAGCAATCCAAGCCAAATGCAAAAGACTATCTGGAAGTGTTTGGCTAATTATGCTGTTAAGATTTTGCAGTTTAATTTGCCACTATAACCTTTAAAAAGAACGCTACACTGAAAACAAACAAACAAGCTATAAAGAGCTAAAACCTTGGTTTGCAAATGATCTGAACTAATGCATTAAATGTTAAAATCTTCGTCACATATGGCTCCATATTCACAATTTGCTAATATAAACATGTTGGTGTGTGTGGTTTACACAGGATTAGGAGCTTCGGAGGTGTTTTGATTCTGGCTGTGTGTGTTGCCAGTAACATGTGTGATCGAGCGATTACAAGAGGGAAGCTCAGACTTAATCCGCCTTCAGACCAAAGTTGGATCAGAGAATTAATGCAGCATTTGACTCAGTTTTGCTTCATTTTTAATTCTTAGAATGCAAACCAGATTCATTTATTGCATTTATCTTAAAGGAGAGTTTCTCAGAGAAAACTCCTTGTTTTTTTTGTATGTCTCTTTGAGTTTTTTTTATTTTTTATTATTCTTTGTGGAGAAATTTTGTTCCAATGTCCAGGTTGTTCAAAAACAAACTTTGACTAGGCTAAAAAAAAAAGTTATAAAAAATAATGCTAAAAATTGTTTGTTTTCAAGCCTTTTGAAGTGAGTGACCTCCTGCAGGGACTGAACTTCTCCAAAGTACTAAACTCCTTAGTCGCTCTTAACAAAGCCACTGAAGGTAAGAGTCGGGTGTTTGGCCACATTAAGTGTTCATCTCTTTTGTCAGTTTTCGGGTGTTATGGTTTTGTTTCCTGCTGTGTGCCTGCAGAGGTGTCCGTCCCAGGAGACGGCGTATGTGCGCCGCACTCCTCCAACATACGGATCAAATCATTTGACTCTCTGAACACTCAAAGTCGCTCCTCTAAGCTGCAGCAGCCTCAGTACCGCAGCCTGGTGAGTCATGCTGCCATCGCCGGCGTCGCAACTCCAGCCAGACGTTGCTGTGTTTTCCCCATTAACACGGCCTCTCCGCTCCATCATAGGACATGTCGGATGGCGGCATGTCGGTGTGCGGCCAGCTGCTGGTCAAAGCGCGTTTCGCTTTTCAGCCGACCAATGAGGACGAGCTCGCCTTCTCCAAGGGTGATGTCATCTGTGTGACCAAGCAGGTGGAGGGGGGCTGGTGGGAAGGCTCACTGAACAACAAGACGGGGTGGTTCCCCAATAACTACGTACGGGAGCTGAAAGGAGGCGGTGGGTTCAGACAAATACGGAAAGCAATTAGTTGAAGATGTTGAAATATCAACGTGCTGCTTTGATTTTCACTTCTTTATAATGATTGGTATCAGAGACACTGTAAGAGCTGAATGTATAGTTGAGTCTGTGTAGGATGATCAGTTCCTCGTGGCTCGTCTGTAGCCATGAGGTTTGTTGCGCTGCTTCCAAATTCAGGAAGCTTCACATGGACACAAAGAAAGGAAGTTCCTGAGCTGCTGCTTACAGAGGAAATTCCTGACAAAAAACAACAACTTAGACAGCAGCAGGCAAAGACATAGTAGAGTTGAAATAGTTTCATTCATTTTGATCTCTTTAACTACAGTAAGATACTCATTATCCAGAAAAGACAGAGATTTATCCTGGCTTTACATTGCAATGTGTATTTAACTGGAATGATAATAACAACATGACTGTTAGTAGTCATGGAGAACTATAATGATCAAAGCAAAAACTGAGAGATAATAACATGAATCAAATACGTATAACTTTTGATCTTCTACAGACTAGTGAAGTTTCATCATCAGTGATTTGACTTTTTGAGTCCACAACAAGAGTTTGATAAATGTACTTTTTGAGTGTTTCTGCAGCTTCACTTCAATCTCAAAAAAGGTTTAAAAAAAAACAAAAAAAGTTCAGTTTAAAAAAAAACATTTAATGCATTATGGATTTTCATTACACACCCAGTGTTTATTATAAAGTGTTTAATTCTTTGAGTTGTTGAAACTTAGGCTCAAGTTTCTGATGTCTCTGGGACACGGCTGCTTTACATAAACAATAAAACTTTTGAATTCACTTTGCTTGACAGTTTTCTCTCTTGTAGTTATAAGTATGGTTACTTTTTAACCACACTTTTTCCTTTCACTTAACCTTCTAATATTCTGCTCGTATGCAGCACTTTGTGATCACCTTCTTTTAGCAAAGACCTTTTACCCTGTTTTTGGCTGGTATAAATTACAATTTGTTGAATTATTGTCAAGCTAGCCATCTTTCCCATGATTGCACAGGCCTAACATAATACTTCTGTTTTAAAATGTGACTTTTTTTTTTTACTTTTGTTGATTTTGTGTCATTCAAATTATCTTTTTGGGGTTTCATTAGCTATAAGCATCAATGATCACGATAAAAAAAAACCCCACACATTTTAAATAAATCACACTTTATAGCAAGGTGTGATGGTGTAAGGAATCTATAGAATAGAAATTGAAAATGTATTATTTTTCAATGACAGACTAATAATCAGAGATGCATTTGAATGTTGTCCTTGGATTGGAGCAATGAGACTTTGTTCTGTTTTTAGACAAAACAACAGACAAGCCAAAGTATGGGACTCTGAAAAGTCCCCCAAAAGGTTTTGACACCACCATCATCTCAAAGACCTATTACAACATGGTGAGTATCAGTGTGTCAAGACATCTAACCTCCTATTGTGTTCACCAATGTTTAATTAACAAGCCAGCTGAAAGTCTTCTACCAGAATACAGAGAGCGTAAGAATCCAGTTTGGTTTAGGCTACATGTTTGGCTAAAATAATTGTTTGCGAAAAATTCTTTTTTTTTTTTTTTTTCTGATGCAGCTTTTAAGGTTAGTGGTGACTCAAGCTTAGAGGATGATTTTCACATTGTGTGTCTGCCTTTATGGGTTGTCGCAATCAATTATTTTTGATTCACACATTTAATTGACTATCTCATAGCCATGTCTGTGTGTGTACACACACATAAGCATGGCATGATTTGTGGAGCCCACATGGCAGTCATGCATGCGTCAGGCCAATGTAATGTAGGTTATTTCTTCCATCCCAGTGGTTTCTGGGGCAGCCTTGCCTCCGGGTGGGCTCTTTCTGGTGTGAGTGTGTCTGAGTGTTTTTAATAATGCAGCAAGATGTCACAGTCTCTGCAGACAGTCTTATCTCTGGTCGGGGAACTGCAGTGTTTTTTATACACTTGCATACAGGTCGTGCCTGGAGTGAAAGCTGTTCTTGGACACTAATGCAAAAAAAATAAAAATAGGATTCTGTTTTTATTTATTAAAAAGCTAGCTCAGATGAAGACGTAGGCTTTGGGCATTTTTATACTCACTAACTATAATGACCTCTTTCTTTCACTTCCTATACTAATACATATTTTCATAAAACATGTTAAAAATAAGCTAGTATATACCTTAACACAGTATTGACAGATGAGCTGTTACATATTTTAAACTGTGACATACATATTTTTCCACCACAAATGTCTGTCAGAGCATGAAAAGTGACGTGCAGACCCTCAAAGACTTAATGTTCCATAAAATCTGCTTCATTTTGTTGGGTTTAGACTAATAACAGGAGTTTTTCAATACACCTGCATGCGTCAGAAATAAGATTGCAATATCATATTTTACTATTTTAGACAGTTTCATACCTCACTCACTTCTTGTTTGAGCTAAAAACGTACAGTTGTCAGAAACATCATTCCTGCTGGACTTCTGTAGTTGTTGCAAGGTCTGTAAATTAACCTGTAGGGTAAAATGAAAATCCAGTTTTTAAGAAAGTGTAAACTACACTACTGGATCCCCCAGGATGCTTTATCTGCCCAGTTTGCTTTTAATGGACAACATTACTGAAAGCCTTTGAGATTTATCTTGAACTTCAAGGATTTTCTGTATCTTTAAGAAGTTTTACAGCTTTTTCTTCCCAATAAACTAAAACTGGAACTAACAATTATTTTAGTAATTGATTAAACCATCATTTTTTTCTGTTGACTATTCGGATAGAAGATGGCACATTCTACAGATTATTTCTTAAACAACTTGATCCTTTTTTCTTTCTTTTTTTTTTTTTTTTTTTTACAAAATTAGAAATACATTAAAATTTAAGAATAAAAAATAATTCAATTCCTTTCTAAAATTAGAAAATAAACATTATATTCCCTAAAATGCAACAACAAGGAAAAGCTACCCACTTCCACTTGAGGAGTTTTGGCTAACTCATTTCTATTTCAGATGTTTTATTTATTAATTTTTTTTTATCTTAAATGCAAAATGTATATGCTTTGTGCGTTCTTGGCATAATTATTGCTCTGAATTTTTTTCTTTCATTTTTTGAGTCTATACTTGCTAAATTAGTAAGTATCATTTCAATAATTTATTAATCACAATTAATCTGATTAATCATTTCAGCCCAACAATTAATCACTGCTGCCCTGATGTTTCTCTGTATGCATTTGTGTTCATTTATTTAAGAGATTTATGAAAAACATGGACAAGTGTGGAAAAATTATTTATTTTTAACAACTTTGTCTCTTTTGCAGGTCCTACAGAACATCCTGGAGGCAGAAAGTGAATATTCAAGGGAGCTACAGAGTCTCCTAGGGACGTACCTGCGTCCACTTCACCCCACAGATAGGTAAGTGTTCCTCACAACAACACTGTATACATAAAATTTTACATTACAGCATGTATGTCTCAAAATTATTTTCTTCTGCTTTACAGACTCAGCAGTGCTGACATCGATCAAATTCAAGGAAATCTGGAAGAGATTTCTACATTTCAGCAGATGCTTGTCCAGTCCCTGGACGAACAGACCAAGTCAGTTTGTTTTTTGTTTGATTCAAAACTGCTAAGAAGAACTAGTAGCACTTTTTGGGGGGTGTTTTAAAGTACTTTTAAATAACTTCAAGTCAGAAGTAGATGTAGCAGCAGGGACATCTAGTGGTCAGCTGAATCTGTTGCATTTTTTCTGTATAGTTGCAGAAATAAAAATTTTTCCATTCAGTCTTACATTACAGTGTAATTTGTGTAGACTTCCAGAGAACCAACAGAGAATCGGGGGTTTCTTTCTGAACCTGATGCCTGAGATGAAGGCCATATATGTGGCTTACTGCTCCAATCACCCGTCTGCAGTCAGCGTGCTCACACAACACAGGTATGGACTCGAACCCTGAACATGCTATGAAACTACAAATACTTTAGACTAACATGTTTATGAATGTGTCTCACAGTGATGATCTTGGGGAATATATGGAGTCAAAAGGAGCGTCCAGTCCTGGCAACTTGACACTAACAGTCAGTCTGAGTAAACCCTTCACCAGGATGGAAAGATACCCAGCACTTCTGAAAGAACTGGACAGACATATGGAAGTAAGAGTCTGTTTATAGACCCAAAACTTGAAGAGACGCTCATTCTTGCTTTTGATATTCTGATTGTCTTTTAGGAGCAACACCCTGACCGAGCTGACCTCAGTGCTGCCATGGCAGCCTTCAAACGCCTTGCAGTGAGAATGCTTCTTTTCCAGTTGTGAATCAGTTTTACGTCACATTTTGTGGAGTTTATTTTACAGCCTTATTTACCAGAGTGTGTTTTAACGTAGGCAGAGTGTGAGGAGGTAAGAAAGAGGAAGAACCTGGAACTACAGATTCTGACTGAGCCAATCAGAAACTGGGAAGGAGAAGATATTAAAACTCTCGGCCCAGTTCTCCACATGTCCCAGGTCAAAGTTCACACGCAGAATTACCAGGTACAAAACTCTGTGAGGGAGGTGTTGAGCTTTACTTTTTACCTGTTGAAGTCCGACTTGTGATCTCGCAAGTCGGACTTGTGATCTCGCAAGTCCGACTTGTGATCTCGCAAGTCCGACTTGTGATCTCGCAACCAGCAACTCACAAGTTGCTGGTTGCAACTTGTGAGTTGCAACCAGCAGAACTCGGTGAACCACTTTTGTCTTTCTTCCAGGAGTCAAATGAACGTTTCCTCATCCTGTTCCCTCACACTCTGCTCATGCTCTCAGCTAGCCTCCGGATGAGTGGATTCATATATCAGGTATGTTTATAGCCATTGAATCATCATTATATTGCACAAATATTCATATGAATTATTATTCAGGCTCACAAACAGCACTAAGGGGAGCTACTCTGTATTTTGTTCGTAGGGGAAAATGCCTTTATCAGGAATGCTCATCTCTAGAATTGAAGATGGAGAAAACCTGAAGAATGCTTTTGAAATATCCGGTCACTCCCTCTTTTCTCTGTATTTTCAAAATAAAATAATTTCAACAGAGCCCATATTGTTCCAAAAAATAATCCACTTCATGAGCTTAATTATCAAATAATGCATCATTCTAACTGTGTGCCTATTGTTGAGCAGGAGGCCAATGTGAGCGCACGCAGATAGCTTGCAGCAGTCAACGTGATCTACAATACTGGCTGGACCTCCTCACCAAACACACACACACCACACCACCTCAAGTGTGCAAGCTTCAGGATGTTAGTTACACAATAAGGCTCTGTGTTGTATTATCAGCCAATGAGTTGCTGCTCATTCATTTGTCTCTTTCTCCTCTTCACTGTGTTGCTTCTAGTTGCCCTCCCATCCCGCCACTCCCTCCAGATACTCTGACTCTCGCGGGGGGAGCCCTTACCGCACCTTGCCTCATCCCTCCTTAAATGGGACAATTTCCAGTTGCAGCCCCATGTGGGGGCCACTGGAGCCACCGAGCACCCCCAAGCCCTGGACCCTGAGCTGCCTTCGCCCTGCACCTCCACTTCGACCGTCTGCTGCCCTGTGCTTCAAAGAGGTGACGTTCACACAAACCTTCTTATAGACAAAGTAAGGCGTAATTGTGAAGTTGGAGGAACATAAAAGGGTTTTGAATATTTTTATAAATGGTGTGAAAAGTTAGCACGCAGCAGCTAGAAATTAGTGGCGGACTCAAACCTGAGCCTTCAAAGACACATAAACAGTTAAAAAAGTCAGCCTTTTATTACCTGAAGAACATTTAACCTCCTGATAATGATTGATACATTTGATGTGTTTTTGCTTGGAAATTTTGATGATTGTGTTTGACAAAATGTGATGCGTATTGCTTATGTCACTATGAGTTATTGTAAGATGTTTTTTCTGGTGCAAAGCACCTTGTTAAAGAAATGTGCTGTACAAAGAAACTTGACTTCTATGTAAATTTTAATCAAATGTTCTTGCAGTCACACCTGTAAGTTTGTGCCGCTTTATTTTATTTTTGCACTGGTTTTGTCTTTTAAAGGATGTAAGTAAAAGTCCCAAAAACAAGAGGCCGCTGCTCCCTACCATAAGAAAACCAGAGAGGAAACCATCGGAGGAAGATTTCACTGCCAGAAAGAGTAAGCTCTGCACAGGCGCCAGGGTTTGGAAAATAATCTTGAAAATGGTTTTAGTAACTTTGTCCAAATGTATATATTCACTGTGATGAAAACAAATGAGCTTTTTACTGGTTTCTTCTTCCGCATTAAAACTTTTGGATGCATCTTCGACATCTGTCATGTTTCTGTTCCTCCCATCTTCCTCTGGGGCGTCAGGCACAGCGGCTCTGGAGGAGGACGCTCAGATCCTGAAGGTGATCGAGGCTTACTGCACGAGTGCAAAGACTCGCCAGACTCTAAACTCAAGTGAGTTGCTTCACTTCTATGTATTCATATCCACACACATTAACTTGTTATTACTGTGAATCACTTTTTCTTCTAAGCTTTTTATACTAACAAGTTTTTCTCTCTCCTCTCTTTTCTCTGATATCCATTCAACCTCTTCTGTCACCCTCATGTTTTCTTATTTGTCCCAAACAAACTATTATTTTGATTTTCACTTGTGTTTGTCATGTATTTTCCTATTTTGTTTATGATTCCTGTCCAAACCGACTTTATGGTTTTTTCCAACACATTCTCCATCCTTTATCCAATATGATTTGATTTTATTCCCTCATCCTCCAAAACATGTAATTTGGTGTTTTATGGCACCGTAAAGCATGGCAGGGAACTGACCTCATGCACAACCATGTGCTGGCTGAGCCCAGCCTCACAGTGGCTGCACTCCCTAGTAACCTGCCATCTTCTGACCAATCAGAAGACTCCGATTATGACAGTATCTGGACTAATCAAAGTCACAGGACCGCCTCGTTTTCTCGTAAGATGTTGTGAACTGTTTCTGCTGACTCAAAGTGTGTGATGGATGCTGTGTAGATGTCAGTGTGTTGCTGGAATCTTCCAAATACATTTTAAAAATGTCTGATTCAGTATCATTTAAGAATAACAATTAAATAAATTTTTACTTGCTTAAGTTGTGAAATTCTCTGATTACTTTTTACTTTCATTGTCTTAGGCTCCAGCAGAAAAGATGTCCATATGCTGTTCCCAGAGGAGGAGAAGATTATTGTTGAAGAAACGAGGAGCAACGGACAAACTGTAGTGGAGGAACGGTAATAAATCTGATTATATGTGCATCATATTTAAACATAGGTCAATTATTCGATGAACTTATGCATTGCAATGCATCAACGATTTTGTTTTAGATGTGATTAGTTATATTTTACTTAATTTGGCTCATTTAAAGGGCTTAGTGACAGCTGTACGGATACAAATACATTTCATTGTGATTTTTTTAATAGTATATTAACATTATGTGTGTTAAAGCTTATGCATAGACGAATACCTGTGCTGATTTTTATGAATAATATTTCTATATGTCTATATAGGGATGGCTGGAAGAAGAAAAATACTAAAGCAGAATTTTCATACTTATTTTATTTTGCACCAGTAGTTTTGAATTACTTTAAAAAATGACCTCCTGCAATTGACATTCAGCTTTTTGCATTGGTTGTACTTCTTAGTTTTGTGAACGTAGCTTCCTTTTTTTCTCCTTGTTTTGAATCGACATGTAAACACTTTACAGGGTATAAATTATATTTTTTTTCTCCTGCAGCAGTCTGGTGGACACTGTTTATAGCCTCAGAGATGAGGTTCAGGAACTCAAGCAGGTCAGTTTCCTCTTTCTGTCTTTTTTTTTTCCTGCCTATGTTCTATTTTATTTCAGGCCCAAAATTGAGGTTAGATTGAAAAAAAAAAATCATTTTGATATCAAAATTTTTGTTTTCAGTTTGGCATTATGGGATGCAGACTAAACAAGCATTTGGTATTTGCCTTACCAGTTTTCTTTTATTTTAGGGTTACAAATGTGAGGTGTGATTTCTGCTTTGTTATAGTATTGTTTTTTTTGTCCCAGAGTTCCTAATTTTTCCTTTCTTTCTTTGTTAATCTGTCTGCTTCTGTTTTCCAGGACAACAAAAGAATAAAACGGACGCTGGAGGAGGAGCAGCGAGCGAGAAAAGAGCTGGAGAGAATCGTCAGGCGGGTTCTGAAGAACATGAACGACCCAACCTGGGACGAGACTAACCTCTGAAACTGCTTCAGATGTGAAGCCAGGACCAATTTCTGTCATTTAAATCACCATATGACGAGAGCTGTGTGGACTAAAGCTGCCGGTAGTTTGTGCCACTCTTCATTATTTCATTTAACTTTAAAACCTTGAACTAACCCATGTGCCAAACCAGGGACCAGGAAACTTCCTGCCAGCTCTCGATGAAGCCATCTCAACTGTTCACGAAGTAATGAAGCCATAACAGCTGCTAGGCATGAGGATGTCACTTCGCTTTGTCTTCTGCTATTGGACCAACAATTTCCTTTTTCTTTCCTAGTGTTGTTGCTGCTCCTTTCACTGGTATCCAGGATAGTATTTTATTTACTATGGTCCATAAATATGACAGATTTAAGTGAACAAGACGCCATATAGAAGTTCAATAGTTAAGTCTTGATTTTAAAAAAACTCACACTGTCACTGTCAGTCACAGTTCCTGTGAGAATTTTGCCTTCACTCATAGTGATGTGTATAAATGCTTCTTTTTCCAGAGCAGAATCATTACACAACATAATACTTAACTGCATTATGTAACTTTAATAGAGATTATGTTATTTACATATTTATCAAAAGTGTCACCATTTTATGAACATATTTTCTACATACTTTTTGGTATAGGTTTGACTTTAAACCAAATGTTACTGGGTATATCTATAATTCTGGCTCCCACTTCCTAACTTTAGAAATCATTCTATTTTTATGTTGTATAATCATTCAGTCCTGGAAAAAGGAGTTCATGTGGTTCATTCCCATTAGGAGTTGCTATAAAATTTTTAACTGTACATTTTGTCTCCATATGAAATGATGAACTTTTAAAGGAACCAACAAACCAATTATGAAGTTACCAAAAATATAATAAATCAGCCAATAATGTACCAGCGTTTATAAATATTTATGAATTGCAAAATGTCATGGGACCACAGGGAAAAAATAAGAGAACAGTCGTATTTATTTTAATTTGATAAACTACAATAAAACATCTTTAAAATGTTTGGTTTAAAGAAAACCTCAGGGCTTAACACAGCTAAACCTTCTGTTTCCAGCACCAAATTAACACCCTTTTCTACTTTAATTTTTCAAGCAATATTTAAAGGTGCTCATAATGTTATGACTTGCACTGCCTCTTAAGCAAAAAAAAAAAAAAAAAAGGAACAACTTTTATCAGTTAGTTGGTTCTTTGACATTTTAGAACCCCTGTAATTTAAAAACATATTTTTTTCTGATCTTAGAATCCATTCCTTTCATCATTAATGGTCAGTAAAAGTGCATATTTATTCATGGTAAGAGAAAAAACACCAGAAGAGGCTTTCTACTGAACTCTGTTCAATGGTTCCAACTTGGGTCTCATCCTTAATAATGCAATAAACGGGAAGTCTTTCACTCCTGATGTCAAAACTGAATATTTATCAAATACTATTGAGGCACTTTAGCTGTTAGATTTCTATAATCCATTGCAAAAGTGCAAGTTTGTTTGGTGAAACACAAAAAATGATTAATAAAATAAAACTCAGTGCTAAGTTAGAAATGTAGTAACAGTAAAAACCACCTGACTCACTTTTTTGAGTTCTACCTAAGAAATGAGACTGATGGGGGGCTCAATGCACATTTGTATTTGCAAAGCCAAATTTAAAGCAATATTACACTGGAAAATGTGTTTATTTTTGTCAATATGCAATTTACTGTTTAATAAGTCTCATATTTATCTTTGTTTTTATTTTTAATCTTTTTACTTGCTTTCATTAACACCTCTTTTCTACTTGACCCTGGCTCACATCACAGACGTGATCCAGAGAGCAGCAGATGTATTGCTAAAACAAATTAGTGGTACAACCTCTGTTGTGTTAGTTGTACAATCAAGTATGGCAATGATTTAACTCTAACTTATGTATTTAGCTGTAACTGATGTAAATGTGTCCTGTGCTCTGGTGTTAGAATGATGAAAATGATTGCAGAGGTTACTATAACAACCATCTATTTATTTCACCCGTTGGTCTGCCCATAAATAAAATGCTGAATCCAAATGAAACTTGAGCCTGTTGTTGAGAATAAAAAGATGATGACAGTGTGTTGTTCTCCATTGACCAGCTTTGCTCTCCTTCACTATATATATATATTTTAATTTTTTTTATTTTTAACTGCACCTCATTTTCAAGTGGAAATTGATTGGCATTTTAATTGCATGCCACACTTTTAAGATTTTTATTTTTTTTAATTAAATTTAAAAAATCATGCTTCGTTTGCATTCGGTTTCTAAATTATGTCAGATAAAACCCCACTAAATCAACAGTGTTCCAGTTTTTTATCAGGTAACCCAAAAGTATCTAATTCAGGCCGAAATCTGAGCGAAACAGCGCCGCCACTTAACATGAGTTAATTGTAGTGGTCGAAAAGGGTACTACACCTTTCTCAAACAGACGCAGGTGAAACTCGACACGACTTGATTATTTCAGCCTGAAGAAGATTCTCCGGAGTTTCCCAGGAAAAATAAACGTCAATGTAAGTTATAACACAAGTTACACTAAATGCTGAAAAGTGTCTGAAAAGAACACATTTGTAACTATTAATATAAACTGTGTTGGCTGACAGAGATATTTTCGGAGCAGGACTGAAGAGGCAGACTGGGCAGCGAAATATGTGAGTGAAATATTTTTTTTTGTTTTGACCTACACTTATACACTCTTAGTAATGTATCTTCAGTTGTTAAAGTAATGAAGACATTTTTATCGGACAGTGTAAATGTTCATTCCACCTCTAAATTATGTACCACGTCATGTAAAATCCCAATAAAACAGTGTAAAATACAAATTTTATCCGACAACCCAACATTATTTAATCCAGGACGAAATTTGTTTAGGTGAAACAGCGCCCCTCTGTAACTGCACTGCAACTTAATGTTATCACACTGTAGTGGTCAAAAAGGGAATTACACCTCACGCAATAAAACCCAGGTGAAACTCGGTATAACTTGATTATTTCAAAGCGTCTGAAACCCGCAGGAATAAAACAACGATAATAGAAGAAAATAAACTCCAATGTAAGTTGTAACACAATGTGCACTAAATGCGCACAGTAGAATCTAAAAATAACTAATAAAAATAATTATTAATATTAATTGCGGAACTTGCTAATTTCTCCATTTTTTTTCTTCAGCCAATAGGAGTGAAGAAAGAAGAGGCGTCAGGATTTCTCGAGAACGTCATCTTCATGGGAGGGAACAGACAAGACAGTGAAATATGTGAGTGAAATTAATCACTTGTTTATGTTTATGAATGCTGGTGCAGCTTAAGTTTCAACATGGATGTATCTACCTGCACATGAAGTTCCATACTGATAGTAATATCTATCTGTCCATCAAATTTCTCAAATTTTTTTAAATCAAATTTGAAACTTGCATTACCCTTTCTTTTTTGTTTTTATGCTATTTTATGAAAAGATTCTTTGTTCGTATTACAAAATATCCTCTTTGGATTCTGAACAATTTTCCTGGCAGTTTTTTTTTGTTGTTGTTGCTCTACCAGACAGTAGTTTGGTTTCAACAGAATCCTTCATTTTTTTCACTTCTCAATTAGAATTTGAACTCTCCTGATTGGCATTCTCAGTTCTTTGGATGCCGTTTTATGTTCTTTTCCTGTTTTATACAGCTCAATTATCGTTTCCTGCAGTTGGTTTGATTTTTATTTAGTCTTACCTACGACTCAGAAATCAGAAATGTCAGTGCTGCACTGGATGATAGAAGCAGTGTCTGTCAGGAGCCAAGATGTTGTTACCTTTAGTATCCATTCAGACCAGTTTGTGTCAACTTATGTGCTAGTTATATTAAACACAAAATCGGGTCGGAGTTATTAGGGTAGTTTCTGTTGTCAATATGATTTAAAACAAGTAAACAAAGTGGCAAATGAAAAATCTACCATGGCTTATAAACTTATGACTGTATATTCGACATTGAGTAATATGAATCAAAACGTACTGTATTTGTTTTGTAAAATCTTCATTCATAAGTTTTTTTTTTCTTCCTTTAAATATGTGTTTGAAGTTTCATCGTGCATCCGTTTGATAGTTTCCATGGTAGTCGTCTGTTATCAATGCAATCAATAACGTCGCGTGGCCGGACTGCCAGGCGGTTTTGGCAGAACACCAGTGAAAAGCATTATTCTCGCAACAACAGAGAAGAAAGGAGTCTTTGTGGAGTTGTCCCTACCAAATTGACAAGGCCTTTTACAGCCTTTGATAGAGACTGGCTGCCTCGCACAATGGAAGGCATATAAATCTGCAGATGTCTTCTGGAAAGCTCAAATGTCAACGCTTTTCACAACAGCACCGGAGCCTTGCAAGAGGAATAATTGATTAGTTCACCTTTTGTCTTGAGCCAAATATTCATCCAGTCAGACATGAAAAGGAACCTGCAGGATATAAAAAAAACATCTTCTGCGTCAATCAACATGTACAGAAATTATTTTCTTTGAAAACTTGAATTTCTCAGATTTTAACATTTGTTGTTAATTTATTGACTAAACTGATGCAAATCTTTCTAGCATTTATTAAGCAGACAGGGTTATCTCATTGACTATTATAATTAGTGTATAAATCCTGTGAAATTCTACATCCTGAATTTTTTTTCTGAAGTGTTATTCACTCTACTTAAATTTCTTACATCGTAATTTTAAGAAATGTTCCTATTCGGTTTTGTTCAGTGGCTTTTGTCTCATATACATGAAAGAAAAGGCATATGTAATTTTGATCACAAGAGAGTTTATTTTAATTGTTTGACTCTCAGTTTGTGGTTCTACTTTTTGAACGACGTAGTAGTTTTATGCACATAGAAATCTTAGAGATCACTCAGAAATATGGGACATTTATTATCTTTTTGGTTGGCAGTGGTTTTTAGCTTCTAATTCTCGTTTTGGTGAGATTTTCTGCACGGTTTCTCTTTCCTGTTATTGAATCATGAGCTGTGATCAGGCATTCACAGGTTTACATGTTGTTAGTGCGGCGATGTGGGCTGGACAACATGGCTGAAAACACTTCTCGATATAAGCATTTCATTATTAATCAGGTTTTTGTTTTAAATATCTGAAATACTGGTGAAGTGGCCTTTCCTGTTTTATCCATACTGTCATTTTGTATTATTTTTAAGCAGTTGTGAGGCACGGTGGTGAAAACTTATATTGCTGCTGTGCAAGTTACTCAACATGTTGTTGCTCGTTAATGAAAGCGTGAGAGATGAGTTGATGCCACCAATATTGCTTGGTAGCATCAACCAAGCAAGATTGGACGCCTACATCCCTCAGAATGCTGTGAAATTATTGAATATTCTATCAGACTTTTTTATCCATTGTTATTGATCCTTTGTCTATCACAATATATTTTGTTGTTGGTTTAGTGCCCTGCTCTATGTTCTATTAATTCCTGAATTAATGATATTTTCACATAGAGCCTGGTTGGTCTGGATAGTTGTATTCTTTTTTTTTTTACCTTAAGAATTGAAATAATCATTTGAAAACTCCCATTATCCTTGTCTGATTTTAAAATTAGTTTGACAATCTGACTTAGAGCTGATTGCTCTAATGAACTCATAACATTTGCTGACCCTGCTGGGAAGGAAACGACGGCGCGCCTCTGGGGTTTTATAAAACCAACAGGTACATATTTGGTGACGACTTAAAAGCTCTTTCTAGCTGCACTTTATCTTTGTGTTCAGTAGCCGGCGATAATTTATACTTGACTTGTATTGTTGCTTTGTGCGTTCCACTTCCCTCCAAAGCTGTGCCACTCATTTTCAGCCTCTGCAATTTTCT
Organism: Poeciliopsis paucimaculata; assembly: GCA_903067055.1. Taxonomy (NCBI): domain Eukaryota; kingdom Metazoa; phylum Chordata; class Actinopteri; order Cyprinodontiformes; family Poeciliidae; genus Poeciliopsis; species Poeciliopsis paucimaculata. Next base: position 37,149 of record CAEGAD010031548.1, on the reverse strand, counting down.
TCTCCAGTAGCAGAAGGGAGCACAAGAGAAAAAAGCCAAAGAGAGATGACAAAGACAACACAGGACTCCTCTCTTTCCCCTGCACTGGTTATTGTACAAAACAGGCGAGCAATAATTTTTTGTCATTGGTTTACTCCTAAAAGCCCATTTTGATGTCGGCGCTAAAAAGAAGGCAATAAAGAAACCTTTTCAGAGGAGCTGAATGAGAGAACGAAGAAGAAATGAATCCCTTTTGGATGTTGCGACCGGAGAGGCCTTTTTATTTTCTTTGCTCGGGTAATCAAATGGAGCTGAAATGAAAATGGAGTTTTCTATGAAAATAGGGGCCTTTGTTGGCTTTGGAAGGCTGGTAATTCATAAACAATAAGCCGGCTCCTTTTGTTTGGGTTATAATATATTCCTGCTGTTCTGAAAGAGGTCCCTCGCTGCACACACATGCACTCGCACACATTGAAGCCAGGGTAAAAGCCAAAGTGAGGCAGCAGGGGAAGAGAGAAAGCAGGAGGATAAAAGGAGGCAGAGAGGCTGACTTTCTATTCATCCTCCTGACTGAGAGACGGCAGGATGCTCAACTCCTCACCTCACTTCCTCCATTCGGCAACTTTTCCTCTCTGAGCATTTTGGGTATTTTATTCCTGCAGGTGAGAATGGATAATTTTTGCCAGGCTGTTTGTTTTTTCTGAGTGCTTGGCGAGTCGTCAGGGTAGAAGAAAGGACGTGATGGATAATTTTTTTAAAGGATGCAGCATCTGATTCTTTGGGAAGCAAAATACCAACGTGATTGAAGCAGGAACTGCAAAGGAAACAGAAGAGAGGGCACTGCACTTTACATCTTCAAGCGGCGATTTTTCAACATGTTTACACCACACCAGCGAAATATCACCACTGAGTGAGGAGCGTGCATTAAGTGAGATTTCAAACCTTCTTGCCTCCTGTGACTGGAAAGTGTTGGAAAAACTTTCCTGAGTTGGAAAATGCTAAAGAAAGAAGGTACTGTAGGACTTTGACGCGATGACTTTTACATTATTGTAGAAATGTATGACTGAAAATTTATCATAACAGGAGAATCAGGCCTTCTACCAAACTGATAGCTAATCTGTATAATATATAACAAATAAATAAAAATAATCCCTCATCAGCAAACATGATAAAAAGTAAAATAAGTAACCAAAAAATAAAAGAAAATGTACAACTGAAAAATTAAACGAAACTAAAATAGATAACAATTTAGCTTTTAATTTGCAATCCTAAATAAATGTTTTTTTTTGCAAACAAGTGAAAAAAACTAATAAAAAATATTAATTGTAAAGTAGGAGGAAGTCAAAAAACAATAACTAAGAAATAGATCAAAAATAAAATGACAAAATAGTACCAGTATTACACTGGAAGTTAAAATAAGTAAAAAAAATTACAAACAATAACAAATGACAAAACATATTTGATTAAAAAAACTTGAGAAAAATAAACATTTTTATAGAATAATCAATGATCCTCAATAGAAATTACATAAATAGCAACAGGTGAAATAATCTGAGATAAAATACATCTAAAAATGCCAGAAATAAAGTTAGTTTCACATTCACCTTGTGGTTAGGTTTTGCTCTTTATATTATGAACTTATCCATCAGCAACTAAAACTGTACCCTATGTCTTAAAAATGATTCATTGTCAATTATTTGCTTGGGATGAAATGTAAAGGCTGTGTGAATTTCAACAGGAAAAGTTTTTATCATAAAATCATCTCCATGCTCAGTGGCTTGGGATAACAAGCTCAGACTCTGCTGCGCTGCCCTGAGGTGTACCTCAAGGCTTCATTGTTGGACCTTTACTTTTTTCAATTTACCTGCTGCAGTTAGGAGCCATTTTTAAAAACCATAGTATTTCTTTTTTGACTTTATGTGGATAATTTTCATGTATATTTTCTTTTGAAAAGCAGAACACACTCTGTTAAGCCCCTCCTTACTTGAGACCCCTCTAGAAATGCTTGTAGCTGCCTATATTAACAGTTCAAAAACAAAATATACTTTAATATGCATTAATACATAGTGGAAGCCATCTTAGCATGACTACAGAAGCTAACATCAAAGGACTTCCACATCACTGCTGTTTGGGGCTAATCAACGCCATTCATAAGAAACGGTGCTTCTGGATTGGCTGCTTTGCAAACGCCAACCAATAATCTGTCAAGTAGCATTATATCAACGCGTTTCAGCTTCGCACGCTGCATTTTCAGTGAATATTTTAGACATAAATTTATCCACAAATAGATGGGATTCCTGTGAATAATTCTGTGAATGTTCCTTCAGCTTGAAAGTTTAGCTGCAGAGTGTGGTTGTGACTGCAGCTGGGAGTGACTCCTGCACTAGATGTTACCTGTGAGCCTCTTAGGAAAGGAGAAGGAACCTACAGCAACACCTGTTCCTGAGGAAAGGTGATGCATGTGTTCACACTAGTAGCTACAGATTGCTTTTCTGAAAAGGGATTGCTTGAATGGGTCTGAAAATTCACTAAATAAAACTGTCACATGCTCAGGTGGGACTGGAGAGATGAGTTGGTGGAGTTTGTCATAAAATTAGAGAAATTACATGTTGGACTGATTTTATTGGTTTTTGAGACAGATCTGTCATAGATTTGGTGTTTTGATGGCAATCAATTTAAACCTTGCTGCTTTTCCTGAGTGCTTTGTTAATTCAATGTTTCCTTTCACTCTTCAGTGCAATATGTGTATTAATTTTATGGGCTCCGTAGCAGGAAGCGGCTTCAATATGTTCAACTTGACTATATATGTTAACTTGGAACAAGTGAAACAGAATAATAGCATTTTGTGGTTGCATAATTCTTTTAAAGTTTTAAAGTCCTCTTTTCCCTCTGTTTGAGGGGTTCAAAGTGCAGCTTTGGAACCATTTGTGACCCTGTGAGGCCTCTGACCTCACATATAGGATCTGGACACCATTTTTGATTTGTTTAGGCCAACATGTTCACAATCACAAGGTTCTTAAAGCGTAACAAAAGTCAGGCATAGGAGAAAACATTTGTCATTTGTTATCCAGGTTTCTGCATAAATCTGAATTTCATGATAATAGAACCACAAACTTCTAGGAACTTTTAATTTTATAATGTTTTGCGTACCTTAGAAGAAAGAGTGAACTTTGACTAGAAAGATTCTTCTAGCCGAAAAAACAAAACATGAAGAATCTGCAATCCTGTCTTATGTTTTAGCTCTGTAATAATTTATAAATCCAGTTTTTGGTTCCCTCAATAAAATCTTACATGTTTAGTTTATTATTGTTTAGATAAAATAATTTAAAAAGTAGTTTAATTTTTACATTTTTAGAAAGATAAATAGTTTTCAACTTCATAATTCTGTGGCTCAAAGTTTGTCCCAAATTACTTGATTATGGTTGTTTTGTGATTTTAAACGGCATTTTGATAAATTATACAAGTAAATTAATCAGTTTCTTAGAGATATGTTGTAACCTTGGATAAGAGAGAAAAAAGACATGACAATTATATATATACGTATATATATATATATATATATATATATATATATTTGTTTTTTTTCTCACAATGTATTGTATTGATTAGATGTATTGATTAGATTAGAGGTGGTGCTGTTATGATATTAAACTCAGATTTTATTTATGTAAATTACCATGGAGACAGAAGCGTTGCTCCTGAAAATCCCGAGCTGAACTTGAAGTTACTTCACCACATCTATGTAGAAGTGGGTGATTTAGAGCATAGTTGAGGTTCAGCTGATAAGACATACACAGTTTTGTTATTCCAAACATATCTCTAAGATTTAATGTAAAATTAAATTTGTATTGTACAATTCAACTGAAAAAAACAAAACAAAAAAAACATTAAACTCCTTAAAGATATGCTTTGATCCATAAGTCCAAGTTCAACATTTATTGCTCTTGGTTTGTGTACACAGCTAATCTCAATGATATTAAATCAGACAAACCATAAATTACATTTTTCCTGTTATTTGTGATCATAAGACTTTTTCAGAAGATCTCTTTCCAAATTTACCGTTCTGTGCAATACTTGGGTTATGAGAACATTTTTGTAGGTCAGTCGATGTTAATGCAGCTGATAGCGATTTGCACTTAACAGCAGGGATACTTTCTAAATACTGACAAGCCTTTTTACGACTCTTATTCATGTGCTCAATATTTATTGTGTGATTGCATTTTTTCCACCCTGTTACTTGTTATTGTTTCTATGTGAATTTCTTTCATTTTTACCGATCTCTGAAAGGCCTCATTAGAAATACTGAAAATAAGAAAACTGTTGCACAGTTTGACATTAATGTTGTGAAACTGAACATGAGGTTTGCAGATTTAAGGACAAGATTATTGCAGCTTTATGCACACGCATCTCAAAATATTAGAATATCATTAATCATTTTAATGTCACTTCTTTCAGAAAGTCAGACTCATCATTGTACATACTTGTATCTTAAAATATTGAACCATTTTGGTTCATCCTGGACAGGAGGATACCAGGAACCCTCCGAGGTTTTCTATTGTGTTCTGTCTGATTCTCATTCAGCTGGTGATGTGTTGCATTGTTATAACACTTAAATTAGATCTAAATAAATCAGTGGCACCCTTAGTCAAATCAGATCATCAGTTCAAAAAGGAAAGCCTTTCATCTGAAAAGAGGTTTTCTTTCACCAGATGTTTTCCTTCCACTCAACTTGCCAAAAAATTGTGTGTCATAGCATTTCTGTATTAGAAATCCTTAAAAAAATCAGAAAGAAATGCCTTGGATGTGTCATAAATCTATGAAATATATATCAGCTTTTGAATTAATTTACTGCAGCAAAGTACAATGTTAAAGATACTCTAATTTAAGGTGTGCCTGTATGCAGTCTACTGTAGTGTGTGATTGCAGGGAGTCTAGACATTTAAAAATGGACGACCACTTTCTATATTTGTGCCATTAATCTGAAACATTTAGTAAGTTCATTCACTGAATGCTAAAACACAGAAGTTAGCTTTTCCACATGTGCTTAGCAAAATATTTAGTCAATTCTCAGCAGTAAGAATAGCATTTGAACCTCTCCTTTTTTAAAAAGACTTTTTGTATTAAGGCAAGTTAAATGAGTTCATGCTTTTGAGGGAACATCACATAACGCATGTGATTTATTTATTATGATCTTAAAGAGAGGAAAAAAAGTATGATTATTAAAAGACATACAGTTTTCCGTAATAATTTTGCCCTAATGTAAAAAGGATCTCTATCTGTAGCAACTACTTGTGATAGATTACCAAGTCTGTATTGTTGAATGGCGTTTGGGGGTTGCATGAAATTAGTCTGGAGTATTTGTGAAAATATGAAATGTTTCCTCTTGGTATAGATCTGTAGAGCTGTATAAGTTCATTTCTGTGCATTTTTTTTTTTTTTATAAAAGAGCAGAAACTTAACCGTGCATAGCTTTAAAGGAAAAACAAACAAGATAGAATCACGTGTATAACATTTTCATTAACTTAAAGATGGCTGGAGTACATTTGGCTTGATTTAGGTTAAAACTGAGATATTTTTTCATGGTGATTCAAGTGGTTTCTTTATTAAAGAACTGTAACATATCTTTATATTTAAAAGTATTACATTAGATTCACTAAAGCAGACAAATGATATCAATGATATCAGACTGCATTTGTAGAGTTTTACCTTGAAAATGTTAGTTCAGGGCTGGACTGGTGTGACATTTAATCACGCCACTAGATGGCGGTGTGGTGTAAAGGATAGAGTTACATTTTTCTTCGGTATTTATATTTGTTGGAATAAAACAAAAGTTGGTTTTAATTAAGCATTTTCAATTGTTTCATCTTTCTAATTATTGGTTTTTGACCTTCGAGGTATTAGTACATCACCTAGATATTTGTAACTATTTTTATTTACGCAATAAAAAATATCAACACTAAATTTCTCCAATGTTTGCTGGTAGATTTTGTACAGGTACAATTTCAAGCATGAGTCCAAACGTGCACGTTCTAGACAGAATAGCAACATAAATGTACATAAATATATTAATCTCATAATTTATCAAAAAGCTGAAGAAAAGTTGTCTATAAATCAGTAAAGCCATTTCTTTTGTGTTTAAAAAATTAAAATCACAAAAATAACAGCAAGGGATACTCCAGCTTTAGCATCTTTAAAAGTAGGAAAACTAGGTGAAGCTAGAAATATTAGGAATGAAGACCTTGACCCAGTTGTTGCTTGTTGCCGTCTGTGTGGAGTGTAGAGACCCAGCAGAGGGAGCCTGAAAACCATCTTTAAACTTCAAAAAGGCACAAAATTGGTGACATGTTTTCCGCTGACTTTAAAACCTCTTACATGCGTTCATTATTATCAGTCTATCATTAAGGCACTGTTGCTTTTTAGACTATAACTCTAGAGCATTGCTGTTCTAGTTGAGGTTTGTATAGAAAATTTAAATGTAGGACATTTAGCTTTGATCACATGCCAAGTTGAAGATCATGTCTTAAAATTTAAATAAATCTTTATACTAATAATGTTGAACTCAAAACCTCAACTTAATATAACCTTATTAATAACATAATTGAAGCTTAATAAAGAGGGAACATGGCCTTTAATGCATTTTATCGTTTATGTTTGCATTGCTTCATAAAAACAGAAAGAAATAAAAAGTGTAAATTGATCACATGGCTTTACTTTCCACCATAGTGATCATGATTTCTACTTTTAAACTGGATTTTTATGGAAAACTCAGTAATTGGTCAATGTCTGATCTCACACACAACATAAACAAGACTGGATTAGAAGTTTTTCTAAGAAGCTGACAGTTTAAAATAGAAATAGAAACCCAAGAACCGTCAGTCCTTCTGAATGTGCATGCATTATGCCATTTCTTCAACAGAGTCATTATGGCCAGGCGGAGTAAATACTCCATTAAGTGAGCTCAGAGTCTCAACCTGTTGATGCACCATTAGCTTTACTTTTTCTGAGTCACTCCTTGCAGAGACAAAAATCAACTGAATGTGAAGAGGAAGAAACAACTACAGGAGGAAGCTTTGTTCAAAATGCTGCAGGGAGTTTTAGCTCTAAGCAAATCACACCAGTCACAGCTCCGTATTATTGCAATACTTTATCTATTTCACCCTGCTATACACATAAAGGACGCATTTCATATTAGTGCAATTTAGAGATTTATCTTTATTTCTTTTTAAGCCACATTGTTTTAAAATGAGGTATCAAATAGATCATTGCGTGGAAATTTCCTTTGCAGAAACAGGCTGACATTAATAAGATTAGGAACACTAATCGCTAATCACATCAATAGACGCACAAAAGCATGACCATTTTAAATAATGAGTCAATTTTTCTGCATATACCCTGTTTTATCTGTGTTAGGATCGCTTGCTGGCCTCATTTAAAGAAAAATAAACTAGAAGAAATATTGTTAAAACGCGTGCAGCATATGAATTTCATGTGTCTGTTGGAATTTCTAAAGAAGTGGATTTATTAAAATATGTTTTTAGAGTTATAGTTGGTAAACGTCCATATTTTTAAATGAATGTTGTTTCTTATGGTTATATTACTCAACTTTAAGTTGTGCAGCTTATTGTGCTAAACAGCTAAAGATTGAATTTACAACCTTTTGAGGGAAGCTGGATATTGCAGGTTGTTTCAAAACACTGGCTTTATTTTTATCAATGTAGTTATCTTTAGGATGCATTCCTGTTATAATTAATTTTATGTGGGAAATATTGAATGGGAATAATGAAATGGTAAGATTTGGATTAGATTAGACTGGTGTTATTGGTGTTTATGTGAGAGTAGAGAGGAAGGCTCATTTGTATATCAAATAATCACCAGATCTGCTGTGCTCCTCCCCTTGTGCCTGTTCTCCATGTCACTCAATAGCAAAGGAGGAGATGGTGTGTGAACTTAAGTCTCTGTGTGAAAAACTTTAAAAAAAAAAAAAAATAGACTATTAATAAGAAGAAGCAAAAGAAAAAGAATGGCTTGAAAATGCAACTCAGTTATTAAAACATCCAATCAGATTCAGTCCATTTCCCATTTATTCTTTTTTTCTATGGGGAGTTGATTTTGTTTCTTTTATAAGTTATTGTAAGGAACAACCTTATATATACATTCAGCTCTGCACAAAATATTAATATATATATATATATACGTATATATATATATATATATATATATATATATTTACCAAATTCAGGAGATTACTGCCCCAAAATCTGCTCTAGATTGAAAGAAGACTTAGAAAAAAACAACAAAAGCATTAATGGTCTTATATTTTTGTTTAAAGTGTGGACTTTCAGCACTGACATGCAAAAAATACTTTTGTTAGTAAATATATATTTCGAGAAGGAATTATATCCACCACCTGATAAGAACAGAGAAATTGCTAATGCGTCTTAACATTTTAAAAATTCCAACCACATTTTTTTTCTAGGTTTAATTACACAGACATTTTGTGAATTTCTGTTTAATTACTGCCACACATATTTTAATACTGAATTAAAGATCAGTCTCCTTGCCCCCTATTGCATCTGGCCACAGTGAAGCTGCTCCTTTATTATTTAGATTTTTTTCCATGTCACTTTTATATTTTGATTTCTTATTGTCGTCAGTGTAGTAACCAATAGGCTAAAACATGTGAAATTAGTTCCTGATTGTAGAGAGGGGAAACATTTTCACATGTACAATGACATTTATTTGACTTTAGCCAAAAGAAAAAGGTGATAGGAACTGTAAACTTAAGGCATAAAGATGAACATTAGAGTTTAACACTTTTTTGTTTTGTGTGACTCAGTTTAATATCCAGATTCCTAAATCTTCCTAATAAAACTGTCAGAATTATGTCTGCTCTTTCTGCACCACCCTGTGTTGACTTTGCTCTTTGCTGTTGCTCTGCGTTTATTGCTGCGTTCTCTCTGCATTGAGCCGAGGCCGATGAAAAGGCTCTGCTGACATGCATTGTGAGAAACATGAATCGCATTAGAAACCACCTCCAAGCAGGACTCAGACAGTTTGCTGAAACTGTATTTCCTCATTTTTGCGTTTTTACTGCTCAGGCAGAAAATTGCAGTTGTTGATGTAGTTGTTAAAAATGATAAAGTAATAACATTCGGTCAGCTGAGACCTGTGACATCATCACTGTGTTCATTTAGCTGCCCTATTGGCCTGTATTGTGTAGCGGGTTCAGCTTAAGCTAACACTTAATTTTTGGGCAATATTTGTGATAAAAAAAAAATAGAACCTGGAATAAAATAAGGCTGATCTGATCTGTACCTTAGATGAGTCTTCCTAAAAAAAATGTCCTCCATTTTGTGACATAGAAACATCAATTTCTAAGATATTTTATGTGATAGATTACGGCGTGACATATACATTTCCAGCTATTTGTCTTAACCAGCTTTGCACATTTAGAGTTTGATTTCCTTTTACCATAGGAAAAATAACTCGGGTGATTTTGTATGTGAACATCAGTTTCTCAGATTTGAAGAATCGTATCTGTGGCTGTGTTTTTAGAAAACCCCTGCAGGTTTCACAGCTTTTCTTCCTGGATTGTAATATATTCAGTTCCAGTCATCTTCCAATCAACTCTAACCTTCTAACACTGCTCGAGTGTTTCCACCCGAGCAGTGGATCTCTGCAGCTCTGTCTGATATGCATTTGTAATCCTCCCCTTTTACTCTGATACCTCTAAAAACGTGCAACTATGGCGCGTCATAAAGTAACAGACGCCACATATTTTATGTTGAAAGCAGCTTCACTGGTTGACAAGTTTTAAGAAAATAAAAAAATCTTCTAAACCTTACAGTGTACTACTTCCCTCGCCCCTCGCAGCCCTCGGCATAAAGGAACTACCACGCCATCATCACTCCGCTACAAGCATCACTCAAGACATTCAGCCCAACTAAATGGTTCGGCCAATTACATTGATTTTAGAGGAGCTATGTTGTTTGCATTAGCGCAGGAAAATGGGCTGCCATTTCCCATGTTTGTGAGAATTAGGGTCTACTCGGGGTCTGTAATGGATTGAATACCAATCAGCAGGCTCTTTTTGACCACATATCACATTGTGCACTCACACTATTAGAAAGTCCTTTCAATGTATTTCTAATTACTTGAGCAGATGTATTTTTAGCTCCAGCAGGGAGGGCAGAGACCCGGCGCTTTGACAGCGCTGCTTGATCGGCTCTGCTGTTTGATTCCAGCTACATTATTAAATAGTGAATGATTGATTGGCTGTTTATCTATCAGTGTTTAGCCTAAAATATTACAGCTTAATTTTATTCATAGAGCTGCTTCCTTCCAGGATGGGAAGTTTAAAAGCTGTGTGATACGAAAGCCCTGTAGAGGAAATAACCTGACTGAATGACAGACGAAATTGCTTATGATGTTTAGATTTGCTTTTTGTTGTCTGTTTGTATTAATTCAAGTCAATTTTCTGCAGGTGAATCAGCCAATAACGCTCAAAGTAGACCGAAGATGCACAAAATAACAATTATTTTAAAAAAAACTCCTCCCATAATGCTATAGTGCTAAACAAGGTTCCTTTTTTTTTTAGATTCTCTGTTATGAATTAAGTAACTTCATCAAGTTACAAATGACTGATTGGCATCAAAAGTTTAAAGAAACTTTGATATTCCTAAAGGGAGAGGGCATGTTGTTGTCAGCACAGGAAGTAATGCTGCTCCTCCTGAGCCTCTTGCTGTGCACTGCCAGTCAGCTGGTTAAAAAAAATGAAGTCTACTTTTCTGTCGATTACAAAAAAATAAATAAAAAACAAATTTGGGGAATAAATCTGGAGCCAAAAGACTGGAACAGTCCTGTCTTTTAAATGTCGAAAAGGGAAAGAGGTTACTTTCTAATTAATAACATTTTGCAATGGTAAAATAACTGTACCAATGTAAAATACCAGTGTAGTTCATTCTGACCAATAAACCCAATTTGAGACATTTTTCTGTTAGGAAGTGACATGCAACTTGCTTTTCAGTTACTCACATTTTATTAATCATTTAGTTGTTGCGTATTCCTTTGCTATGATGACTTTGATCAGTTATATTTCTGTCAAACTTTGAGAGGTAAATTAAAATGATTACCTTTTGAGATTTAAAGTCTTCAATAGCTTAACTTTATTCCTCTCCCTGGAAAATGTTTTGCTTTGTTTATGTTTAGCAGTAAGAACATATAAATACAGGTTTTAAGGAATCACAAGGTGAAGTTTTAAAAATTCTTTATTGCCATTTGTCCCACGTTGCCCTCAGGTAACGGCTCCATTTCAGGCACAGTGTACTCACACACACTCCAAAACTCGAGCGCCACAAAGTAAAATGTCATTCTCTGGTTCAAGTCGATTCTCAGTAACCATTTTCAGCTTTCTCCAAAATCTATAAAGGCAGCTCTTAAGTTGAGGCCCGGTACGGCGGGGATCAAAGGTGCTGCAGGACGCTGTCGTTTTCGGGGTTAACAGATGCTTTCTCCTTTTGAAGTGATCTGTAAGCTCGTCACTTTGCTGCCAGAGGATGTGTGGTATCACATCTCTCTTTGTCTTGGGATATAATTTAAGGTCTCCTTACCTTGCTGTACCATGAGGCTGCATTCAGGCCCCATGTAGTTGGCAATAAGCACAACAGAGATGCCTCTCCAGCCGCATATCATAGCTGTCTCACAACAAGCCTTGCCTCAAAATAATTTCTTAATCCATTAATTGGCGTGGAGCAGCATTCGGGGCCGGGCTTTTTGTTCAGTATGTTTTTCAGAGATGCATACTAATCATATAAAGTGATCCTTTGTGCTCAGGTTGACAGCAGCAGCAAGAGCTTTTAGACACACACACACGCGCTCGGTGAGGCATATGTCTGGGAGCGCCGACGGCAGAACGAGTGTATTATTTTCCCTGAAGAGTGTTATTTTCCTGTCAAGGCTTGATGGCAACGTGCCAACAGATGTGACAGGGAGTGATCATCCCTCCTTTATACAGTAGGGAGAGAGAGGGACGGATGAGGACGGAGGGAGGAAGACAGACACACTCGCTGGGCTTTCATCGGGGGCATTTTCATGCAAATTCTGATATACAAGATTTGAAAAGCAGCGTGGAAGTGGCTAATTCTAATGAATTCCCGTCTCTGAAGGAAAACTTTTGAAGCGATTGAATCTGTTTGTCATATTTACATCCTCATCCGATCACCCAACAGGGGCAGTTTGTGTCTGTTCAGATCTTTGTCCAGGCTTTTCTGCAGATGCAACGAAGTACTCAATGTGTCTCGTACCTTTTTTACTTCTTAATTAAAAAAATATATATATATTTGTTTTGCTGATTGCACTGAGCTGAAGTTATGTAAAATTGATTTTTATGATACCAGTTGAGGCCGACTGTCAAGAGTTTAAATTTTCTGTTTATACGTTTTGTGAATTCAGTATTTGAAGATTGAATTCAATCTTCAAATACTGAAGATTATCAAAGTAATTTATCAAATTTATTTTATCAAAGTAATTATTATATAATTTATCAAAGTAAAGATTGTCAGGGAACTTACTAAGGAAAACTTTTCAGATGAATTTTTGCTTTCATTTCTCAACTTAAATGTATATAAACCCAAATTTACTTATTATATTAACAAAATTATGTTTTAGAGCTGAGAGAAAAAACACTCTTCACCCTTATAGGTAACCTCACCCTCTTCAGTGAGACGTTCTTGCAGCCGTTTACCAGAATCAATCTGAGAAAAACTTACCACATTTTCAGGGTTTTTCCTTGTTCACCTTGTTTCAAGTCACCTCACAGCATTAGATTAAAATCTGGACTTTTAATTTCGTAATCCTTATTAAGTTCTTAATGGATTACCTGGTATGCCTTGAGTCACCAGCTGCATTTCCATTACAAATGTTCGCAGATATTTGTTGATATTCCACTAATCTCAAAACACACAATTTCATAATTGTGGTGTTTGTTTTAAATAAGAAACACAATTAAAATCATTTACATTTGTTCACATGTTAAATGATTAAAAAGCGTACCACGCCATGATCCTGTTGGCTTTCTGTTTTATTCATGGTTTCCACCAGTAGTAAATCCAGTTGTTGATCATTATTCCAGAAGATTTGGTTTTTCTCTGTATTCTCGCTGGCAAACTTCAGTCTAATTTCTTTCTTATAGAGCAAATGTTCCCTTCTTGCAAACCTCCTAAGGAAGTTAAACCTGTGCGTCCTCTTTCTGGTTTTTCTGACACACAAGAGACTTTGAGATAAATTCAGGGTTTTTGGAGATTTCTTGCAGTCTCCTCTGCAAGGATTCCCAGTTCTGTGTAACTTGGCAGTTGTTTTCTGTGTTCTCCAGTGGTGAACTGTATTCTTTGAATCTATCAATGCTTCAATGTTTCTGATCATTTTTGCACTAAAAAAGCTGGTGATGTAAGCATGAGTAGATATTAGTTTATCCTGTTGATATTGCAAGTATGGATCATGAATTGCTTGATGGATTAGGAAAGTGCTCAACAGGTTAAAGGGATGTATGATTTTTTTTTTTTTTACATCAGGTGCTGGAAATCAATAGAAAACTCTCCCACTTGAATCCCTCTCCAGATCAGTCCTCAGTAATCTGATCTCCTGAGCCCACTCTTCCTGAGAAGCAAAACGGCTCTCGCTGATGAGCGGCCTGATAAATAACATCTCCCGCAGATTAAATAGGAGCTCATCTAGAAACTCTGTAGGTAAACCCCTTGTGTGCGTTCTGTCTCTCTTTTCTCCTTTTACCCTCTTCATTTACGTCTTTTCTGGCTAAAAACAAAGAAAAGCTAAACAAAGCAGAAGGAAAACAAAAGGAAAGAAAGAAGAACATGTCATTACTGGTTTTGTTTCCTCAGTGGCACAATACCCTGACCAGCCTCATCAAATGATGGAGATTGCAAGCATGCATGCAGGCAGGCAGGCAAGTAGGACGGCCTGATAGAGCCCCCCCGTGTGACGAAAGGCAGTTTAATTTAGATAATTATCTCACAAATTAACCACAAACTCCTCGGCTGTTAATTACCTGTCTGTGGGAGCGACACAGTAAAACAAAACCAGAACCAGAGGAGCTTTTGTTCACATCTTCTTGGGGGGGCCCATAAATTGGTTCCGCCCCTGCTGAAAGGCCAGATAACCCTTTGAAGGAACAACCACTAAAGCATTTGATAGGCTAATGGGAAATATTGTTAGCATCCCAGTTTGTAATTGGACGTCATAAATCTGGCCCAAGTGATGGGGCAACAAAAGAGGGGTTTTGTGTCGGTGTCAAGGCCACCGCGCGACTTGTAAATCCTTCCCCTTGCTGAATGGCGCTATCTGACGGCACACGTACGGCTGCAGCACAAGACGCACGGCCGCCGCTTCATCTCGCATCGATCCATTGTGAGTGCGCGGGGTGTTTGGATTTCTAGATATGTGTATCTGCTTCAGCAGTGCTAATAAAAGCGCCGTTCTTATCTTTGTGTCTGCTGAAGGTGATTCTGTCAGACGCTATTAACCTTGCCTTTATAATGACGGCTCGTCTGATTAGTCTCAACTCTTAAAAATTGCAACATTTTCAATTTCAGATTTTTCTTCGGCTCTCTGTGACACATTTGATTCACTTTGTCTCTTCGTTGATCTGCAGCACCTTGCAAAAAGTGCGCGCAACCCTTGAACATGCCACATGTTTCAGATTTGAATTTGTGTTGCTCTTGTCGCAAAAAATCCCAATAAATGCATTGAAATTTGCAATATGAAGAGATTGCACTACTTTCTGCCTAATTTCCCTTTATGTATTTTTAAGTGCTAATACAAATAGATACCTTTATCTCTGGTCAATGTCAGGGAGGATTTTGTTATCTCTTCATTTCAATGATTTTGGTGTTTCAGTATGATTAAACACAGGAAACAATGACACCTGACACTTTAATCCTTGCGTTTACTGTCAGTCTCCTCTCAAAGCTGCAGAAGGTTAATGCCAGCGTTAAATGAAATGTTTCAAGTTCTGATTAAGATTCTCCACAAATGGGAGACTTTAGTTGCAAGAGGTGTTCAGGTGAGTGGATGTTGTCGCCCCTACTTTCAGAGAACATGAGATGGAAATAAATACATAAACTCTAAGAAAATGCCTCTCACTGCAGCTCCATCTCCGAGTCTTTTCAGAGTTTTTGTTATCAGCTTTCACATAAAAAGACTGAAATTTTCACCTGTTTGTCTTGGCAAAGTAGCTCACACTCAGCCAATTGGTTGAAAATCGTCTGTGAAGATGATTTTTCAAGTAATGCAGATTCTCAATCAAATCCTCCTGTTTGCTCTGAACAGTTTGTCTGCTCTTGTTGAAAAAAATGATCACAACATGATGCTGCCACCACCATGCTTTACTTTAGGATAGGTAATATTCATTTCCTGCCTCACGTGGCCTTTTTCAACTTGTTTACTGTAAGTGTGGCTTCTTATTGCTCCCTTCGACAATAAGTGCCTAATTTTACATTTTTATTTCCACTTGAGGAACACTTTCAGTCGAAAAAAGAGTAGACATGGAAAAACCCGAAATACAAGAACTTGACTTAGACACAAATAAAATAAAAAGCTGTGGGGTTAATGATGTTTTCTACTGGAGGACTAAAACTCTGCTTTGGAAGTTGAGTTTCTTGGCATTTTAATCAAATGTTTCACAACTCTTATGTATAACCAGTATAGTTGTGGTTTTCCACAACATTAGAAAGAGCTTACAGGGGTAGAAGCACAACGTTTTGAGGGAGGGAGGAGGGATTTAAAATGTTTTTGTAATGAATTAATGTTTTACATTGCAACTTATATAAAACCCTTGTTGTAATTGAAAGAGTTTTGCATACTTTCTGACTAAATAGTTTCCTTCACAACTGAGAAAAATTCATCCACATGGGCCTTCATATCCTCTCATAGCAAGAACAACAAAGTCGGAGATTTATTAAACATGTAAAACAGTTAAAAGTAATAATTAAACATAAATCTACCTAGCCTTTGCTTTTTTTACCAGCTGAATTAACACCAGAGTGTGGCCAAACTGCAGCCATGTTCTCCAAACCAGGTGTGAGAAAACAAGGATGCACACACACACACACCGATGAGAGGACCGTCAGAGCTGCACCAATATTTGTGTTTTGCGGCTGTCATATATTTGTCCAAGTCCTCGTCGCTGCTCTCCACATGCATGGCTGCAGGTGTGAACAACTCTTGTGCTGAGAGCGACGCTCTCTGCCGTCACACCACCAGAAACACACACACACACACAATCTCCATGGCTGGGGGAGGAGGGGGAGGAGAACGGGGAGAGATCAATAGTAGTGAGTGTGGAGTTTGGATAATTACAGTTGTTAGCAGGGAGAGGAGAGCTGCTATAGTGGCCTCTCCACTCAGAGTCTCTTATCACTCTCTGGCCTGTCATTACAGCTTTAAATGCTGCTGTGGCAAAGTGGCAACTCTCGTCTGTGTGTGTTTTCCATCCACGTAGTTTCCTATCCTTTCTGATGCCTCTTTATCGCTTCTTCCATTTTTCTCTCGTCTGCTCCCACTTTTTGGGTCCCTTCCTTGTATTATTTACCCTTTGACTATCTCTGCACTGCATTTTCACCTCTCCATCTATTATCTCTCTCCTTTAACCTCTCTAATAAAGTTTCTATATCCTGATAAACCAACACAAGCCTCTCCTGTAGTGATGCATAAAGCTGTTGGTGAAAAACTGTCAGCTCTGGTTTTGTTTGTCCCAAAGATATTTGACTGAAACATTATTGAGAGTCAGAATTCAGAGTCAGGATTTGTAGTTTGTAAATCAAGAATGTCTGGCGACATGGCAGGATTTCAAATACTTTTAAAAGTTTTCTTCTTTTACTGATCATATCCTTTTCATTTGATCCAAGGGGTAGTTCTTTTATTTTTGTGACTGTTTCATTTTGTAGATTTGAAAATGAAACGAGTCATTTTTAAAGTTTTCAACTGCACAAAAAGAAATGTATATTAAAATGGTTGCATTTTCCTTTCAGTGAATATATTCATGACTTCCTTATTTCCTACACTCACATTTGTTTTGCAGCATCTACAGTAAAATTGTTGCTTTCCTAATTTATTTGTAACTTTAAACTTTATAAAAATTTGAGCAAAGCCTTAAAGTGTCAGGCCACCAGAGAGTTTTGCTGTATTGATGAAGGAGAGTGAAATCACAACTTTAAAAATACAAAGATGACAAGCTGGCATCCAGGAAGATGACAAAGAAATCAAAATATTTAGTTTTTCTTCTGCAATCAAGCCTTTGCTCATACTGTCATCATTCCAGCTACAGGATTTCTAAACCTTCCTGTTTAGGCTCTCAGGACTCTTGACGTCCTGCCAGAGCCTTCCTGGTAGTTGAACTTTGACAAAACGACACCAAAAACAGGCTAGAGAAACTGGACTTAAATCCCCTTTGGAGAATTGTGGTTGTTTCACCGTTTCCATTTTATGGTTCTGTTGGTTTCCACTCCCGTTGAGGAGTCTTGTCAGACATAAAGCGATTAGAATGATGGAGAGAAGGATTAGATGGTTTCAGAACAACAGCATTTTGTCCCCTCTGGGCTGTTTGTTCTGATTTAGATGGAGCAGGATTAGCTGAGGATGAGATCAGTTGCATCTTTCAGAATGTGTACGTGTAAGAGAAGTAGGCCATGGATACATAAATGCTTGAAGCAAAGCTGTCAGATATTCAGCTTGGTATTCCTGTGGTCTGTAAGTGGTGCATAGTTTATCATAAATAATGTATAGATAAAAATAACACTGATTAGAGATAAGAATGTGACCAAGTGCAGCAGAAAACTTTGCAGGAATGTCACAGCTTTAGATTATTTTGTGAAACGAGACTTTATGGTGTAATGGATTTGATGGAGTTCACTTGAATTGACTAGAATTTAAAGGATGTACTTATATTGGCCTAATAAAGATTTTACAAAGAAAAATGGATCTTAATGAGGAAGGAATTTGGACACAGCTAGTCTTACTCCTTTGGCTTAAAACAAGATGTTTCCTGGAACAAGTCTGACAGAATTCATTATCGATTTTCTTCTCTCATCTATCTTAGTTATTTTGAGTTTTTAAATACAAAATAACTGTGCAAAATGACAAGGATTGCTTGGAAAGCACTTTTTTTTTTTTGAGCATCCTCTGGGTTTTTGTTAATCTTCTTCTGATCTGTGTATGTCCAGCCTTAGGGTTGTTTTAAGATTTCTCTGCTTCTAGGGTGAAACTGCTGGGACCACCAGGTTTGTAGTTGTCAAGACTAATTTTTAAACCTCATTTTTCTAGACTGACTAGTCGCTAAAGTTTTATTTATGGTTTTAAGAATAAAATGTGCGACGTCATAATTTATTCCCCCCAAAGTTTTTTTTATATTACACTGAATTTATAAGTATCCACTTATCGAAAATAAGACAAAAAAGGTGAACAGATCTGACCCACTAACCAGAGGAGAAGTTTAGAAACGTGTAGCTCAGTATGAAAGAATAGCATCTCTTACTCTTCCAAGAAAATCCATGTTTACAATAGAAACAAACCAATATTGAAGATAAAATTACATCCAGTCTTAAGCTGCTTCAAATTCAATATTCCCGTCATTGTTGTGAATAAAAAGCCAGGCTTGTATTTCACAACTAAAGCTACCTAATTTGTTATTTTAAAACCATTTTCCTGACTTTCCAAATTAGTCAAATATAATCTACATTTTATCAAGCATCCATTTTTTAAAGGTGCTTGAAGAAAATTATCAAATATATGTGAACTACCAGATGTGGGTGTTCATGGTCTCCTTTACCTTTTTGTTTAAATTGTCACGTCTTGCTCTTAGTGCTTGCAGATGGTGTAAAACTATTGGTTTTGAGTAAATAGTCATCCTTCATCCCAGTAGTGAAACAGGGCTGCTGTCTGTGAATGTGTTTTTGAGCTTCAGGAAGTGCTACACGGCCACTCGTGCAGCTGTGTCTCAAAACCCGCTCTCCCTGTGTGCATTACAAGCATTGAGTCGGGTATCACAATGAAACAGGAAATCACAGCAAGGATAAAAATCCTCTCCCTCTCTCTCTCTCCCTCTCTCCCATCCTTATACAAAACACTCACAAATAACCCGCTAATCTCTGCCTCTGCCTGCGTGCCATTCAAGGCTTCCTCCAATTAAAAAGCATCAGGGAGTCGAACCCGCCATCTTATTTATCATATTAATTAGAAACTCCCCTGACAACAAAGACAGACCCACAGCTGTGGAGGAGAAGAGAGAGGCCTGGGAAATGAAGGATGGTTTGATTTGTTGTCTTGCTAATGTGACACCTATTATACAGGTTAGGCCTCGAATACAAAGATGCTGCAGCAGCATATGGTAATGGAGTACACACCATGCACGCAGGTGTGTTTCATATATGTGTGTTGCTCCTTTCACTAAGCATTTTTCCATGTATTTTTCCACAGCTTTTTGTTTATCTCATTAATCAGTGCTTGTCATTAGTTGTTAGCCTCAGTTTGCAGTTTTAGCATGGATTTGCATGTATGAAATCTCAAGTATTAGCATCTCCTCGCTTAGTTGTGGGTTGATATCCCGACTTCAAAGAGTGGAAGATGAGGGAAGAACATCTGCAGGTGTGCTGTCAGGTCTGGCACAGATGAAAATACATGAAGCGTGGATTCACACTAAGCCTGTTGGGTTGGCTTTAATCAAACTATACTTTGTTTATCTAGAAAGTCCGGTTCGTTTGGGGAGGTGTGGGGGAAAAAAGGTAATTCCGATCCACCTTCAAACCTAGGTCTTGGTTTGGTTTGAATACATGTGTGACCAGAAACTGCTCCAAAAGCAGAACTACAACACATGGTACTCTGGGTAAACACAACCAAAACAAATACAAGAGTCTAATGCTACTGTGATAAATCCTATAAGTGCCAGAATCTGACGGCTCCATTTTTGTTTACATTTCTTGACAAAGGAAGTTGTGCTCGTTTTGATAGAGCAAGGGACGGATTTATCTGACCTGCTGCCTCCGATAAACCAAGTGAGTTAAAGTTGCATGAAGGAATTTCACCGGGAGAAGAAACTGGAACATTTTGGCATCTGCAGCTTGCAGTAAAAACGTAAAGACCCTTCACCTCCAACTTCATCGTAAAAATATGATGAGAGAGATAAGAGGAGGTGGAAACGCAGTGAGAGGAACAGGACAGGCAGATCGGGGTGAGCAGGGGTTGACGCACTCTGTAATCATGGGTCTATTAGCCTGCGCTCCGTATGGCAGTGATGGGGCTGAAGTGCTGCCCTCTGAAAGATAAATGGTCAGGATATTTAACAGCTGACAGGTGTGTACATGTGTGCATTTAGTGCTGGGATCATTTGTGCGAATCTTTGTACGGTCTTTTTCTAAACATCTCAACTTCTTAAAAATATTTCATACGTGTTTCTTGATGCGGTAATCGAAGTTTGGTCCATACATCACTGAATATATTTGTTAAACATCTATTTTTTCTAATTTTATTTGAAATTTAAATATGCTTTGGTGAATATTTCCACTTTTATGTCATTATAAAATCCTTTAAAATTAACCATAAAACCTTGTAGTTCAACTTGAGTTCATTCAACTAACAATAGACATGAGGAGCAGATTTGAACTGACTTTGTAAAGTTCAGTCAGTTGATTTCAAGCCCTATTTTCTGTACATTATTAGACTTATCTCTGGTTTTGCATAGTAAGATTGGCAAATTGACTGTGAATAGCAGTGAGTTACATATTCTTTAAACTTCCTTGTACCGATGGTCATACACGTTAATTAGGATCATAAGTTGTAATTCTTACACTTCAACATTTGCTGAGCTGTTTTTTTTAGTCAAATATTAACATAGTCAATGAGATGAGTAGTAAACATAATGGATTCGCTGGCCTTGGTGCTGAAACGAGGACGTCTGGTTCTGAATCTTATCTCTGTTATTCACTTTATTCTGCTATATAATGTTGGGTATATCTTTTAAATTGCTTGTGGTATTTACATTGTTGATTCATAAATTGTTTATTTTATTTTAGGATGCTATGGAAATTTTTTATTAAAATTTCTACTGCACTAATAAACTATTTACACAAATCTTGTAAACAGATAGAAAATATTAAATTTCTTCTTTATACGTCTAAGAATAGCTCCTCTGTCATCAGAGTGTTTGCATTGTGTTGAATGAGATCTGAGGAACATTATGAGTTGTTGGTGCAACTTTTGAGTTGTAGTTGTATGAATGCTGTAGTTATGGTGCACATGTGAAATATTAATAGCATTTTACAGCTGCAGCACTCGTGTTTTGGAGGTTTTCAACATCTCCAAAATCTTTGGCAGCTCTGGTTATCTGGTGATCAACTTAATCATCCTGCAGTGTTAAAAATGTAGATCGGTGGTGCTAGAGTATTATGTACCAAAGTCTGCTATTTTACTACAGTATTATAAGTATGGCAGTTGTAGGATAGTGGAATGATGGTATAACTAGTGAGTTAAAGTAAGTAGACCTGACATATTTGACCTGATAATTAAGCAACACATATATATACAGCCTGTTTGTTAGTTTCATCTTCCATGCAGGTTCATTTTGATCTGATAACAGATTTCTATGCGTTTTCTGCTCAGAGGCAGTACCACCACAGTCTAGTAAGTACTCATGCAGCATAGAGATCTTTATATACTTCCTGTTTGCATGACTAAAACATAAAAGTGAAAGGCGCTGCTTTCAGATATTCCAGTCTCTGCACATTTGATGTAAGAGTAAGCATGTTGATATTATTGCTCCCATGGATCTTCATGTCTTTCTTCTGCTGAACCTCTTACGCTCAGCCCTGCTTTCCGCTGCAATATGTGGAGGCTGTACTCCACAGTCCCTTCCTCCACCTGCCTGTCTCTGATCTACTGCTTTTGTTTGAGCATCAAAGATCTTGAAGAGGTTTGCCATCTCACCTTCCTCCCCACTTTTTCCTTCATCTTCAAACAGAGGAAAGTGCAAAGACTAACTGTGGGTTTAGACATCTTCTCTTTGTTTTTTTTCACTTATCTTGTTTTGTGTTTCACTTTTATTTCTTTGTTCTATGGGCTGTTACCAGTTTTGTGTGTAGAAACTGTTGATTCCACCCTTCTAGTCTCAGTTTAAGTTAGCTTTTTAACATTGACAATAGTGGCCTCTCGGTGGATTTATTATTCTGTGTTACCATGTGGATATAATTAACTAACAATAAGAGGATGTTTGGACTTTTTGACAATTCTGTTAAATTGTTGCAAAGGAATTTAACCACTAAAAATACAGTCGGTCTGCTTAAAGTCATGAAGCAGAATCACAGTTGAATTTATATTCAGGCTTTATCTAGGCCACTTCAGAGCTTTCATTGTGATGTTGATTTCCTGGTGTGCTTTTAGGTCATTGTCCTGCTGCATCACCCATGTGCACTTTAAGGTCATGAACCGAGGTCCTACTTCATGCTATCAGACAGGTTCTGTTATTGAAGTGATTTATTGATTCTACAGGTCTGCCAGTAATCAGACCTCAGTTTGGCTTTTCTGTTCAGTTGAGCTCATTTCCATGGAACTGATCCACAATAAATGGGATCTTAAGAGACGTCACAAAAGAAATGGACTCATCAGGTCACTGACTGCAAATAGATGATAAATCACTGTTAGTTGCGGCTTTTGCCATGATTGGCACAAACACTCAAATCTTTGGATGCTTAAACTGCATTCCTTGAGGTTAATTGTCCTATTACTAAGTATTTACATTTCTATGTATTTTATTTGATGGAGAAACATAACGCTGTACATTTTGGTGAAGTAAAAGATTATACATGCTTTAACGCTTTACATGCTTTTTGATTTTTTTCAAACAAACTAAAAATTGCAGTGTCCATTTGTTTAGAGTCTTTTTACTGTTAATTTATAAAATAAAGTGAAGGAAGTTCCATTCAGACGTCACTTATTAATAAAAAGATCCCACCAGGTGGGCAAGGACACAGAGATTCATGGTTCTGGTAGATATTATACGCTCTTCTAACATCATGGATATGACTCAGACAGGGACAAAAGTCAAAGACCTTGCAAGCTACCATAAAATCACACACAAACACACACACAGAGAGAGAGCATGCACAGCACTGCGACCATGACCTAAAACCCATTCCTCATTTTGCAGAAGCAGACTGATTAAAAGGCCTTGCTGAAGGCTTTTTAATAGACTGCTTTGTGTGGAGAAACTCAGGGTGACGGCGGGAGTCCCAGGAGAGACACAGGCGGGAGGGATGGAGCTGGGAAACGGGGAGAGGACGCTGCACTGGAAATCTGGGAAGAGAATGAACATTTCTACAACTCCACGTCCAGTCAGAGTTGGATCTGTGACGTTTCATGAAAATACATTTTACTGAGGTCTTCCATACGCCATTGTGACTGACATATTATTGGAATAATGAAAAGTTAAAGGGTTGGGAATGCTTGACATTTTCTCCGTGCAATTTTCTTTCTGGTTTCAGAGATTATTCAGTAAAATGTGGAGATGCATATAATGTCAATGTCAAAATAGGGAGCTAAGAGAAGAATTTGATATAAATGATGCTCCTTCCTTTTTTATTTAACAATAATTACTTGTAAATAAACCAATAGGTCAATATTTATTGGATCACAGTACTGGTTTTAGTTATGTACCCTTCTGGGAAAAACATTAGAGTTCTTTCCGTTTTGCTGTTTTGTTGCTGTTAACTGGTCATCATCATGTTTTAATATTTGAGTATTTGATTAAATTAAGCTGACTAAAAACAACAATCCTTTTCAAATATCGCCTTGTGAAAACCACATGTTTTTGTTTGAACCTGAGCATGAAGTAGCATATGAAGCATCTAATTCCCTGCACTTTACAAAGTCATTTCTAAGGCTTTGATACTTTGCAAAACTTGCATCTTTAGAAGAGTTTGAAAGATCAAAATCAGTCCTGACTCGACTCACATTTACTGAAAACATCTTGAAGATCTTCAAGAGTTTTGGGAAAATATGTGGACAGATTAGACAAAAGTGGAACCTTTTGAAGCATGTGCATCTCGTTATGTCTGAACGTCATACCCTGCAACTCAAACATGGTGTTAGTAGTGTGGCTGCTTTCCTGCCTCAGGACCTGGATGACTTGACTAAATTTACGGAGCCATAAATTTTGCTATTACACTTTTTCACAAAGAGAAATAGATGGTTTTGGCTTTGTTTCCCTTAACAAATGTAATAAACAGCTTTTAGTATTTACTCTGGGAATATTAAAGTTTACTGGATCATCTGAAACCCTGGGTGTGACAACAACAACAACAACAACAAAAAGGGAGCAAGTACTTTTTCCAAAGCTCTGTATGTGATTTCATGATGGAGGATGTGTTGGTCAGTCCAGGACGAAGGAATCGTTTTTGGGTCAAGGTGTTAAACTTCCCCATCCCAAGGGATTCGATATGTTTGCACTCGTTGCATCTTCCTTCGCTGCAGCTTGTGTGAATGAAGACGTTTATTATAACAGAGACACAGGGGGATTAGCAGGGGGCTTAAACCATTCTCATGGTAATGCCCAGAGCTGGGAGTGCACAGATAAACACAAACACTCACCTTATCAAAACACCCAGACCTGAAAGGCAACTTCTTAACTGCACTGACAGACCGGGAGAGACGCAGACAGGAAACCTGAAATACAGCAAACCAAAAAAAAAAATGATGTCAGTCAGAAGCAGATGGGCTCATCCAGGAAAAAATTTTCCTTTTCAATCCAGCTTTGAAGCAAAAGTAGGACTCTATTGTTTAAGGTAACGCAAAAACAGACAAACACAACTTTTTACACAGAATACAGCAAAACTTGGCTTCTCTAATTTAAGTAAGACTGGGCACTCTGACATTGTAATGAGCGAAGTTTAACACTGCTAATCAGGTATTAGAAACACATGAACATGTAAAGATCTGCTGCAGTCATCACTTTATTGTTAAACGGATTATATTACTTAATATAAGTAGTCAAATCTCCCTTTGAGACCTTGAAATTTCAGTTTTGTGAAATCTCCAGTTATTTTAAGACAGGGTTCAGAAAAAAGGTTTTTAAATTATTGCGTTTAGATGTTTTCAGCCCAAAAGTTAACAATACCCATGGAAGATGTTGATTTAAAATTACTTTCATGCAACCAATAATTTTGTCGGGACTCAAGAAAACTAAAGGTAGAAGGAAAAAAAGGTTTCTGTCACTTTAAATCCAAATAACCTCCTGCAGGCCACGCCCCTAACTCAACATTTACACTCGCATGTGAAAATGGCTGCAAACAGATTCATAAAACATTGAAAAGCATAATTATACATCTTTGAAAAGCATAAGTCGAGCCTCGTGCACAACCAACAAGAATGCAGGAAGTGGTTTCAGGATAAGTCAACACCGAATGGAAATATAAAACCATTCAAAATGTGAATTTTGCATAATAGGACCCCTTTAAAACTAAGTTCACAATTTTGCAAATACCACTCAGTAAAAATAAGCTCACCAACACTCAGACATCAGACCAGTTTGTTGTTTGAACTGGATTGTGTGGAATGAGTGGAGATGAAGGACTCAGGAATGTTAGAAGTTGGATTTTAAGATACAGGAGCAAAGTGTCCTGTTAGAGCGTCAGTAATGTCCAGCAGCCACATCCATCACTCCTGTCATCATGTTCATACTAGGACACAGACACAGGTTGTTTTCTCTCCCTCAGCCCCCCTCCACCGCTCCTCATCCTCCCTCAGCTGCCAGTCTACCCACAGCGACAGAGATGTTGTTTCCAGATCCCTCCCCTGCCACCTCTGATTAAGGCCGCCATGAGTGAGACACACCTGTACAGCTGACGAGAGACAATGCTAGCGCTTCTTCCTTAGATTGATTTTCTCCATTAAAATAACCCCTTTGTCTAAAACCCCTGCACCCTCTTTGTTATGCTAAGCAGAAGATGGAAGATTTCCAATTCAATTTGGACTGAACCGAGGGCCGGTCGGCTGTTCGGGTCTCCATTGTCCTGCCTGGAGCCCATTGGGACAACGTTTGCGTCTCCCAAACGCCAATTAAACTGGACGGAGAGACGGGCCGAGATAATTGACAGGCGGGAGAAAGGCGGTATTCTCTCTCTCTCATCATTGAAAAAGAAAATCAAAGAGAAGGAGTAACGGAGAGGAGGTGAAGTGTGGGATAAGAGTGAGAACAAGTAGCAGAAGAATAAGAGCTTATAATATACAGCCTCGAACAAATTTTAACGCGGCTTTGAAGGTGATGTTTGAAAGGTTGGATGTTTTTGAAATGAACATCTGTAACGCAAAAAGTTTTATGTTATTTGCTTTGTGCTGGATTCAAACCTGCTGGCTATTACAAGGCATGTGGTCGTTTTCTCTCCAGAACATTTTAGACCCAGAGGAACTGGAATTATGGGAGTCTCTTTTCTTTTCTTGTATGTTACATGGACCAGCTCATCAAGGCCAAATTAAAACATTAACTAGTTTCCTCCTCAGCTGTAATTCTTATAGAAAAATACATTCAAATGAAGTCTCAAGGTTAAAAGAAGAAAATATCTAACGATTGTTGAGTTTGTATTATAAGCTGTTATTGAATCACCTTAGCTACAGGCTCTGCAGCTCTTCAATGTGAAAACCATGTAAAACGTATTCAAGTGTTCTCTGCAAACACTGGAATGTAAAAATACCTCTTTACAGAAATAACCACACATTTAATTGAACTTCACATTTAATAGCAGAAAATAAAACCATTTAGTTATTAACTTTGCTTGATTCAGGCTTTTATTTTTAGACTGCTTTTTAAAAAGGCATGTTTCTACCAGCTGTGCGTATTTAGGGAATGTCATGTTTTCTTCTTTGCGAAATATCTCAAACTGAGTCGGATTAGATGGAGATGATTTATGAACATCAGGTTATCAGACTGGCCACAGATTTAGGTCTAGATTGGTTATGTTGCTTTCTTATTGACATTTTCCATAAAGGCTGTATTTTTGCTGGAACATGTAGTTGTACTGTTCACATCTGCAGCTCCTCCAGAGTTAATGCAGGTCACAGGTCTCTCAGTTTAGGTCAGGGGTCTCCACAATGTCACCTGGGGGCCAATTGTGGCCCTTAAGGTAGTTTTCTGTGGCCCACATCAGCAGTTTAACATGTTTGGCCCTCTGGCAAATGCAGCTGAATTTGACTTTCTTTTTTTTAGGATTTCAATTGAATACCTTGTTCAAAGAAACATTTTTTGTTTTTCATTCATGCTTTTTATTTTAATTTTAAAGTCATTGTACAAGTAGAGCAACAAAGTATTTATTTTTACTGAGCAGTCTTGGGTGCCTATTTATCAAGCTTGGCTAAATGAAAGGATTATATAAGAAATCTTTTTTGTTTTGTAGAAGAAAAAATAACCCTGAAACATTTTAGAACTCTCTTTTATTGAGGCAAACAAATTAAACCCTTTTTGGAGCCCATAATACTTCTGTTTTTTTATTAAAATATGAATTAAAATACTGCATGTTTTTAATTGAGTATGTGAGTACCTTAAAATGATTGAGTTTGGACATCATTGATGTAGGTGGGCGGCCATGTTTTGGTTAGTTTGCATGCTAACGCCAGCATGAGTAGATTTTATTTTTTAATTGGCTGACTTCTGAATGCAATTGGTTGCACAGGATTTTATTTAGGGCATCAGAGTAAGGCGGGTTGAAAACAAACAAATTAAATTACAATGCCAACTGGGGGCTCATTCAATCTGGTGTGTATTCAAAGCACATCAAGGACACAAGTAACTAAATAAATTTGCCACTTTATTAGGAACATCCTGTCTGTTTCAGGTAGTCCCTCTAATGTATTTGTAGAAGATTCAACAAGATTCCCTCAGAGATTTTCTTTTTGAGGATAAACTTGTAATACTTAAGCATCCTTTCTTAAATCTTATCTTATTTTTCCTCATACTATCACTCCTTTCCTTCCTTCCTCTAATTGTCATGTTGCCTCTCTTCCTCTGACTCTCTCCCTCACCCCTCCCTCTGCGGGCTGGTGACGGACGGCTTAATAGGATTTAATAAGCCCCATTTGCATGTCAGCCTTTTAAGATTTTCTGTAAGAAAGAAAGGTGATCAGGGGGGAGAGAAGAAGGAGGGAACATGCAAAGGAGTTGAAAAAATTAAAGACGACAGGGAGGGGGCATAACGATACACAACCGGTGATAAAAGTAGAAAATTAATACACAAAAAGATCATTTATTGTAACACTGGCTTCGTTAAATAGGTATATTTGATGTTATCTGGGTAGGAAAATCATTTATCTGTGCTACAGTGGAGGTAATTGTGCTTTATGATGTGTCTGAGGTGGGAAGAATGTGATATTCAGCTTGAACCAATGGCTTCATGTCACTTCTGCCAAGTGGCTTTTGGGCTTTTTGTTTGGATTTTATTATTTAGAGCAAATGTGGAGAACATGGTGCAACAGAAAGTCAAGATTCTCAAAAATCAGTCACAGCACAATGAGTTTGACGGCATTGCATGGAAATCAAATGTCATCATGTTGGAAGAGCTCATTGTTAGCCCCCAACGTTGGCACTTTTTTCAATTTTATCCTCTTGAAAGCTTTTGTTGCAGTCCTTCACAGGCACCATGACTTTGAATGGTGTCTGTTCTTTCATTTAAACAAAGGCAGCCATAGTGTGATGTTATGATGTTCCACCTCTGTAGGACTGACAGACTGGGAGGTTGTGGTTTAAAGTCCGTCTTTCCACCAGAAAACCGAGCATTTATGGTCATGCTGGAAAAACAAACCGATTTTAAACCTCTTATCCAAATTAAATTGACATTTTTTAGTTATTTAAAAAATAAATTTGGTATTTACAGCAAGATATTTTACAGAATCATATTTAGATCCTAACAAGTCTGGAAAAATTATGATGCACTTTTGAGTTAACAATGAGGAGAATGATATAGTCATAGTTATAGTCTTAATTTTAGGTATATTTTATATTTAATTAAAAATATCAGATTTATTTTGTAGTTATTATGAGATTTTTCTTCTTTCTGCTCCCTTTCACTCATGTAGATGAAGTGTTACAAGACAATGCTTTTGTACGTTGGTGGTGAAATGTTTTGTTTAGTGAATAAACTTGATTGATTAAAGAAGAAAATAGAGTGAGAAATCAAATGTATTTCCTAGTACAGCGTCTACATTACAGATATTTAGGTTTCTTGAGAAATCAAAAGGCTTTTCAAGCTGTTTTTAAATAAAACATTAACATAGTCACCATCATATGAACTTTTTTCTCTTTCTACCTCGTTATTGAGATGATCATGTCACAACAAACAAGTTTCTTTGTTCAATTGAAAAAGCACAAGAATTTATTTTGTTGGATTCAATCAGAACAAACGTTCACAATGAACCGACTTGAGTCCTGCTAAGTGTGGACGGGGCGGTGGAAATGTTACTGAGAACTGTGTAACAAAGTCTGAACATTTTGAGATTACCAAACAAAAATTACGGATCCTAAAATTTATGGATTTAAAACCGTGAAATTTCTGAATACACATTGAGCTATATTTTGGAGAAGAGATTCTTCTGTTTTGAAAAGTGAAATGTTTTCAAACCTCCTCACTGAAGGTGGACATGCTTCTTTAAACAACCAAACACAGATTTACAGTGTGCCAGCTTCAGCCTTGACAAAGATAGTACTGCAAAACACAGCATGTGTGTATAAATGTGTGTGTTTATGGATGTGTGTGACAAAGACTGTGGTTCTCTGAGGATTATAAAAGGTCCAGCCAAAAACCATAAGTGTGCGCACACACACTCACACACGCGGTAATCCCCATGTTGGTAGCTGATGTTTATTGCCATGTAATAGGATCAGGAGGAGGGAGCGTTAGTATCAGTGCAAACATCTCACACTCTCACTCTCTCTCACACAAACACACACACACACCATTGCTGATCAAACATAGCCAAGGAAACATTGTGATCCAGGAGAGATGAGAGGGCTAATCCTTTTAGCCCTCTAAGAAGACTCTCCTCTTTCCTCTTCCAGGCTCGCTTTTTCAATCATCCGTCTTCTTCCGCTCTTTTTCTTCCTCTCCTCTTGCTTGACAGCATTGTTTTCCTCTTTTCCACTTTTACTGACGAGGACAGGCTGAGAAGAGGGGGACGGCTAACCGAGCTAAATTTACATAGCACCGTGTGTGTGTTAAGAGGAGCTTGATCTGCTTGGTTTGTGGAGAGATTAGGTTTGATAAATCCTCCTTTTAACCAAACCAACCTTACTTCTTCAGCTTCCTCCCACTTCCACACTGCATCCATCTCACACAGCACCAGAAAATTATTTCATTTCAACTTGTTTGTAAAACATTGAAAGCGCCACAAAAAAGCATTTGTCCTGTTAACAAATTCTGGTTTTTGGAGTTTTTGCCCCACATTTATGGCTATATTTGTTCAGATAAACAAATTTTAAAATCAGACTAAGGAAAGCGAAGGAAATAACAGTAATAATTTTTTTAAAAAAATTTTTTTAAATTTTATTTATTACATTTATGAAGGGAAAGTTCTCCAAAGTAACTCCACTTACACATAACCAGTGATGTATCTTTTGTTCCACTCGTTTTTACAGAATTGCTTTAATTTTGCGCCATTTGAGGATTATAAAACATGAACATCCTGTTTAAGGTAATTCCACTCCGAATCTAAATTTGACTAGGCCACCTTCATTTTGTCTTTTTAAGCCCATCTGTAGTATGCTTCCTGGTGTTTTAGGAAACATTACATTTTTCTAAAAAATTTGGGGCCATTTAGGAATATTTTTTGTATTATAATTGATGTGAGGCAGGGATTTGACTAGGACACCAGTCATGCAAGAATCATGAATTTTGCTAATAGCATGAATAGTCGTTAGGGCGTTGAACACTATTAGTATCCACAGTGCCAATAATTTTAACATCACTGATTTATTTGTTTTCTAAAGTGTGTTTTTTCCCTCTGGATGCAGCAGATGTAAAAGTTTAAGTAAAATTTCTTTCCAGTCCTAACGGTGGAAAGTGATGCTTCTGATGAATTATTAGCTTGTTCACACAACCGTTTTAGTTTGAAAGTTTTGATCACAACTGGCTAATTTACATAAAGGCCCTGTGACTTTAGGTTCAGATTCCCTGTGGAAAAAAACAGTCAGGTTAATTTCTGATGTAGTTGTGCCTTTAACATGGACACAAGTAGCATGCTTTACTTTAATTTCTGAAGCTCTTTTACCAACACTTAACAGACCTCTGGTGTGTGCCACACAGTGGGATCTAAGACAACAAAACACATTTTTCTTTCATATTTTGTCAGCCTTTGTGTGCTACAGTCTGAAATTGCTCAGCATGCACAGGCCTTTAAGCTGCTGCGCTATCAGGCAATTTTTTCTCCATTTGTCATTCCTGCTGTCATGACTTTTCATGTCATGAAATGCAGCACAAAAAACAAGCCTTATACTTTTAAAAATTTGTTTACTTTGCTGCATGAACTAATTTGTGGTCATTTTTCAGCGACAGAATATAAATCGAAGGACTGCTGTGTCATAAGAACAGTACTGAAGCCAATGTGGCAGAACAAAAGTCAGTGAAAACAAATAAATTATAACATTTTCATACACCCTCTGTAATTGCAGTGCAGGTGTTCTCGAAGAATAATTGTGTGATTTTGTATCAAAATATATTTTCTTCATGTATTGTTAGGAATGCAGAAATGTTCTGTTTTGGGAGACAATAGAGGAGCTCGATTTTAAAAAATGTAATGTGCTGCCCTTTAAACATTTTAGAGAACAAAAGGGCAAGGAAGTTTCTTTACTTGAAAAACTGAACTTTGTATCAAACTAGGTTGTATTGGTCCGATATTAAAATTAACATATAATATATATGGTTGTTACATTTATATGTTTTTGTGAATGTGCCCTTGAGCAAACAGAAAATGCATACAAGTGTGTCTTCAAACAGAGCCGTGAGTGCTTAATGAATTTACTTAGCGCTGATTGAAAATTAATTAAAACCACCTCAAACAGACAGCCGCCCACTGAGCAGCACTGGCAACACACTGACACACAGATTACTGCTTCAAGGAAGGAAGGAGGCAGCGACGGAGGCGGCAGGGAAGAGAGTCTATAACTATCTGACGTACTTTGCACAACTCTGCATGTCAGGGGTTATAACAACGCAACCCTAACCGAGTCACTGTAATTTGTAAATTATTCAGAGTATCAGTCTAAAAGCAGGAGGCTCGACCGAACATGATTGCATCTCCTCAGAAAAGGCTATTCGAAAACATGTAATAAATAATTTAGAGAGAAAATATAGAAAAGCTGACAACATAAAAGAGCCTGTCAAAGATTTCCCTTTTGTCGGACTTCTAGACCCAAACAACAAACGCATTAATAATGACAATTATGGTTTGGATTACTTAATTAGGGGATCGATTTTCAAAAATAATTTCCAATCACCAACGAATTTAAAATGACATTTTTAAACGCTTTTCTGCATCATTTTGTAATTTGTATTACAGTCCAAAGTCATAAAACCGGTATAGGTGAAAGTTATAAAGTATAAGTATTATGTAAAATCAACTTTAAACCATTTTATAATATCTGCTTGTCAAAAATATACCCTTTAGTGTTGCCTTGATTCTTTCATGCAAGTTTGAGAAAAACTTTAGTCTCCTTGGCAACCATTCAGCCGTGCAAAACGCCGGGTTGAACCCAGCTCTGCCTTCGACATGAAGAGACAGGTGTTATTTCAAGGTGTTACACTTGGAAAACGCATAATACTCCCCCTGTAAACTAAATTTGACATAAAATATATATGTTTATGTATTTTACCTTTATACATGACAGTACAAATTGCAGTTGAAACCAGAAGCAATACAAAGAGAGGAGGAGGTACAGATGTTCCTCCTCCTCTCCACATCTTCAAAAGATTTTTTTGAGTCAAACTGGGCTTTAATTAACTTTTAGAAAATAATAAATTTCCTGTCATGATGCTGTAATTTACTTTATTTAGTCAGAAGAATCTGAACTTTGAGTTTCTGTTCTGCGTCTGGTTCAGCAAGTATTAACAGGTCTAATTGATGCACACTTTAAGTAAGTCCTAATTAGAGCACGGCTGGTAATAATTGGGCAGGCGGTCTGAGCACTAATTAGTCTTTTTTTTTTAAAAAAAACCCTCTGTATATGTGTGTTAGAATGTGGATAAATGATCTCCACAGGGGAGCTGATGAAGCCCATACTTCCAAGAAGCAGACAAAGCTGCAGAGGTAGAATCAGAGTGCAGCAGGGAGACAGAGAGCAGTAAACCTCCTGGGAGAAAAGGAAAACCTCTTTTGTTATGCCATACGGCCTGCGGGTGGCCTTCGCTGCACGGGGGAGTCGGTGGGTGACAGCAGGTGTGTGTTTTTCTGAGAGAGGGAGCTGAACTTCCTCCTAACAAGGCTAATTGATTCTGTAGCGTTCTCTTTATCCGCCTGGTCTTCCCCCTCGTACTCGCCCTCTCTCTCTTTCACTCCCGGCCTCTCATTGTTTATGCTGAGAGGCGTCTAGAAAACCGCAGAAATAAGATTTCCCACCTGCTGCATGCTGGGAAACATTAGCAACATGCTCAGCGTTGACTTGTTTGTGTCTCGGCGCCTCTGTTTAATGTTTACTGCTGCCTCTTACTCTGCTGCTTGGAAATAACAAAGCAGGAGGAAGAATCCTGGTCAGTGTAATTGTATGTCAGTTTTTAAATAAAAATAATGATTTTGATTATTCAGAAATCAGATTTCTTTATGACATTTTAATCTCTTTTTACTATTCAGATTATGGAACAAATTTTAAAACAAATACCTGAATTTGTACAAAATGCAATATTCAAAATCCTCCCTTTTCATTTTGCAGTTATGTTTCAATTTTAAGTTATTTAATCAAAATAAAGCAAACCTCACAAAACATTACAGGTGCACTTGAGTCTGATATCACATGAAGCACTAACTGGTACTTTTGATGCGTCGTCTTTTTATTTTATTTAGATTTTTTATTTAATTCCTTCTCCAAAATTGGTGCTTTGGTCGACTTGCAACAAAACCTACCAACAAAATATGAGTCTCCAGATTGCAACGTTTTGTTTTTTAAAAAAGATATTATACCAAGTGAAGTTCAAGAGATAAAATTTGTGCATTTAGCTTAAGGGGACTGCTAAATGCAGTCCCCTTAATTCTGCATTTAGCAGGACTAATTCTGCAGGACTTCTTCATCACCTACTTTCTCAAATAATCTAAATCAAAGTAAAAGCCAAAAGTCACTTGATCTGTTGTTTTTTGTGCACACCAAGCAGAATTAATTTTTACTTAATTTTTTACTTAATTTTTACCTAAAAGTTTGTGATTTTAGTGAAATCACAAACTTTACTATCCAGTCATAATTGCCTTTCTAACATCTATTAGTGATTAAACCAATTGGAACAAACATTAAACTCTTCCACGTCTTGCAAAATTAAAAAAAATGAAGACTAAGACAAATAAATGTGTTGCACTGCAACACCAATAGATTTTAAACTGACTGAATATGTTTTCCTGGCCCAGAAAAGTAGAAATGAAAGATTTATACATAACAGTGACAAAAAGTTTCAATGTTCCCCTACAAAAAAACTGATGTTTTAACCTCTCGACCTACCGCTTTTGTTTGGACCTGATTGAAACGGCTAACGGTGCTGGATTAACTTTTGCGACGTTTTAAACTGTGATCACAGCGGGTCGTTGAGGCACGGCGTTCAAGGTGGCCTTCAAGCTGCACTGTGATTTTGCTGATCAAACCTTTGAACTTAAAATTCGGTCCTCCTGGACTCCAACGCAGCAGGATTCATAATTCTTACCGATTTGGAATTGAAAAATACCTCCAATACTAATTAATGGCACAGCAGCTCCAGTTTGAAATTGTGTGGTTTGAACCTGCCAGCTGCAGAGCTGCTGTTCTCTAATTGGTGGTTAATTAATAAAATATCCAGTGGATTAGAGGAATTATGGACAATTGTCCTTTAACAACCCTTAACGAGGTCTTGATTAGTGTCCTCAGCCATACCCTGTGGCTAAAATGATCCTTCAATTAATGATGGAAAGCTCATGAAGAGAGAGCTTCACATGATTGGCAGCAGGAATTATGTTTTAGAGCTGTCACTTCAACCAGAGGAGAAGAGAGAAAAGTTGGAAGTGAGGCCAGAGGAAGGCCTGAGTCGAGTTACCAGGCTGGTTAGTTTAGTTTTGTTCGATGGTTCAAGCAGGAGCATGAAGGCCAGATATCAGGCTTTTACCAGACTTTAATGATTTACTATCTAAAAAAAGGTCTTTTCAGGCAATCAACAAAAAGCTAATTTATCTTTATTCAAACTTAACTTCAGATTATGTTTGAATAAACTGAAATCCTGAGACAGAAATGAAGCTTTATCCTGACTTTGCCTGGACCATCACAGTCAGATCTAAAGGTTTAGGATTTATACGTTTAAATTCTTTACAGGCCAAATTATGAATTTATTTATCAAGGTAAAGGCTCTGCAAACCAGCCAGGCTCAGTGTGAAAAAGTAACTAACTTCCTCAAATGGCTGAAAAATGTACCACAGTGTATGAGTTTGATATCAGTTGATATTGATAATTATAGATCAGATTTTTGTTTCCCCCTTATGATGTTTTTAGAAGCAAAGGGCTCTGAATGTTTTAAGTAGGGTGCCGGATGGGTAGGTCTCGTCTACTGCATTTCTCTTGGTTTATTGGACAAATCCTCATGCAAACGTTTATTTTACACCCTCACATTTGAGGCGGAAACGTTGCCATCGCTGCTTCACTGGAAGGTTTCCGTGGTGCTCTGTATTTCCTGCTCTGTCTATAACTCAGTAACTTTCTGCTGCATCATTGTGATTGCTTTGTTTTGTGCCTTTTTTTGACTTTTGACATGAAAATGTTTCTATTGCGAACTACGAATCGGAATATACCTGAAACAGAAAAGTTTCAAACAGAAACTATCATTTTCTTTCAGATATTTAGATATTTCCAAAAGTAACAGCAACAACCTGGACTTTCAACGTTATAAAGAAACATGTTTAGCGTTTTGGACCCCAGATTTCATGATTCTTGACAGTGACAGGGACTCTACACAGCTGCATGGAGATAGGAAGGTGGCTGACATTTGTGGTGTCTTGGTGGAGGACATGGCCTTTTCTCCTCATTTCTCGTGGCCAATCACCCACATTGAAGGCAGAAGGGAAGATAAGGCCTTTTGTCTGGCCTGACAATGTCCCACTGATACTGCCACGGCTCGGCGTGTGTGTGTTGCTTTCACTCTATTCAGGGAAGCCCTCTGAAGTCATCATTACAGCATCAGAGCCACCACATTACAGGATCACCCACACACGATTACAGAGCTGACACGCAGTTTAACACCCTGTCTGCTCCATCATGGAGGAGGCTGCAGCAGCAAACACAACATCTTAACTATGTAACTGGGGAAACGTTTGTGTTTGAGCTATTTTGATTTGCATTCTAGGAGTTTAAACACATTTTGTAATTTATACATTTTAGATGTGTATAGTGACAGTGAAAAATTTGTTGCTTGCTGATAGAGAGAAAACATAAACGGGTCTAAAATGTAACTTATTTTAGACAAATTTTAAGCAAATGTTTAACTATTTGCTTATTTTATAGTTTTGAATGAAATGAGTAGTTTGAAGAAAAGAATCTTATAAAGTCTCTTCCTTTCCTCCAAAGTTAATTTGTAATGCCATAAGCAACTTAGCATCAATCCATCCATGAAGAGAAACCTTTAAACACAAAATGGGCAATGTGTATACAGTATATGACCAAAGAAAACACATATTGTCTGTAATGACATACAGTTGTGGTCAAAAGTGTACATACACTTGTAAAAAACATAATGTCATGGCTGTCTTGAGTTTCCAATAAGTTCTACAACTCTTATCTTTCTGTGATAGAGTGATCGGAACACATACTTGTTTGTCACAAAAAACATTCATAAAGTTTGGTTCTTTCATAAATTTATTATGGGTCTGCTGAAAATGTCACCAAATCTGCTGGGTCAAAAATATACATACAGCAACATTAGT